>OY729166.1:28881795-29129058 GCA_958299025.2 Drosophila histrio
TTATTATGTTAAGTAAACACTTGTCTTAATTTGAAATTAATAATAAAGTCTTTCTTACAACATGCATGTAGCTGTCCATGTGTACATGAACTATGAACTTTTGATTTTTGTTAATTTCAGACACCTATGTTTTTCATATATCTAGTGGGAATTAGGTATTGGGAATGATGCAGCTTACTTTGAAGCTACGTCTAGATGGCGACGCGTATAAAATATGACGTCTAAATTGGGTTTTAGATTATTAATTTTGATAAAAGCTGTTCATACTTTTTATCAATTTATTAGGGGACGTGTATTGAAGTGGGATTAAGTATTGGGAATAGGTAGGTGCATATACTGAATGACGAGCAATTTAGCTGTGTGGAGTTATGTCCTCGTCGTCTTGGTGGTGGTGGTGGATGTCATGGCTGGTGATCAAATGGTGAACGAATGGCAGGCAGAAATCAGGCTTGCAATGAATGACAGTTCGACTCTAGTTCTCGCACAGATCGGACCTGTTTTCTCTCAAAATATTATTTCACATTTTTCAGGAAAAACTACAAGTTTCTGTGTCGAATTTCGGATTAAAAATTTTTTTGAAAAACAAATTCCCAAAACATTATTCTGTATCGTATTTCAATAAAAAATATTATTCTGAGTTTTCTCGGCTTGTGTGATTAAACTTGACACATCGCCTACGTGGACTAACTTTTCTTCTGTTTTCCTAGTTCCCACAACTGACAGAATCCGAACTGACAGAAATCCCCCGGCCCCCTACGTCCCCCTCTTGGGGGGCTGCTGATGAACTCATGCCTGCCAAGTCTCCAGCCAAAAAGACGGGCGCCAGCAAGCCAAAGCCTCACAAGGACACGCGTGAGGGAGGATGCGTGCCTCATAAGGACGCCCGGGAGGGTCTACGTTCGGGTTACCGCGCTGAAAAACGCCAAATCCTACTGAATGAACTGCGTACCCTTAGCCATAAATCTAATGATGAATTGGACTCAATATTAGAAGATGTGGTCCCGGTCATAATCTCGCCTAAACTCCTAAGCTTTCCAAGGAAGCGTGGCTGCAATTCACCCAATCCGGTAAACTCCAATTCTTATGCGGAAACACCATCCCTCAAATCTCGCAACGCAAAGAAACGCGCCTCGGTATCTACGAACAAGTGTATTATCAAAACGCCACTTCGCCCTCAGCTTGAATCATGCTCCTCGTCGGAATCCAGCTCCGTTGGAGCAGCAGGAGTCTTATCAGATTACACTAAAAGCGACGGATCCACTGATCTGGAAAATATTTTTTCTAAAATAGACTTACCGGTCCTAAAGTCAAAATCCGCAACCCCAAAATCATCCAAAACGAGTCCTGACAATCGCTCGCCAGCAATCCTCTCGCTATCTCGCCTATCTGACAATAGATTGGCTGCACTAGACCTAGAAGAAGACGAGGATATTGTCATGGATACTCAAAACCCTGTTCAAACGCAAGCCATCACCTCTACTGACCCTCATCCCCGCAGCTTCCGAGCCCCCCCCTGTGGTCATCAGCGAAATTTCGGATTTTTCCTCTCTTAGGGGCAACCTTTTCAAAATATGCGGAACCGACTTATCTATTTAACACCTGCCGAACAACACCATCAGAGTGAACTGTTCATCTTCGGACAACTACCGTCAACTAACCAAATGGCTAACCGGCCAATCCAACTTAGTCTGGCACTCTTGGCAACTTATGGAAGACCGTGGGTTCAGATGCGTTTCCCAGCCTTGGTCATAATGTTCGCTCTCTTACAAACGTCCTGGATCGGATTACAAAAAGGACCCTTATTCTTTTTTCGTCGAACTGGTTCAAGGCAATAGCCATCATGATGTTTTCAATATGAAGCGCTTATTTTTCCAAGTAGTAAAGATTAAACACCCCCGCGCCAAGCCTGTTATCCCTCAATGCTACCGTTGCCTCAACTTTGGACACACACAATCTTACTGCCACAAGAACCCGCGCTGCGTCAAATGTGGTCTTAACCACTTGACAAATGAATGCATTAAGGACAAACAGCAGCCGGCACATTACGACCTTTGTGGAGAAGCGCATACTGCCAACTGGAGAGGGTGCAGTGAGTATAAATAAGCTGAAGCTCGTCTCAATGGCTCTCGACCAAGCCGAGCGCCACCCCCCCCCCCCCCCCCACTACGGATACTGCTTCCCTGATGGTATCAAGTGATGGTATCACAGTGTCTTTTGCGGATGTTGCAAGTAATGCCAATAGAAATCAACCTACATCCCACATTAGAAATGCAGCTTCCAAACCTGCGCAGTCTCTTAGTCCTGCTACGTACAAGAAGTCTACACGTTCTTTCAAGACGTCCTCTTAAGAATATCTAATAAAATTTAGCCAGAATCTGTCGGTGGTGAGAAATGCTCACGAGTTTACAAGCCCTCATTTCTTCGACTCGCAATCGAATATAACCTACCAAGAAGTTCCGCCTAACCCACGCTTGGATCCCGACCCAGGGATGCTCTTGAAGCGCATCAATGCCCTCATTGACGAACTGGTGCATTTGATGAGTTGGCGCGAACAAATATCGATGTCTATAGTTGCCCTGCAGGAAGGGATGACAAAAATCCTAGACCCACGAAGTTTCGCCACACAAGTCGGCCGAGATTCCAGATGAACTGCCTTAAAATAGGAGTCTGGAAAGCGGTCGGGCTCATCCACCACCATATATGTGGAGCTCGCCGCGTGGATGTCGGTAAGGAAGGTGGACGTTATGCTAATCTCTGAGGCGCATCTAAATAACAAATCTTATCTAAAGATGAATGGGTGCTGCAATATTAATTTGAAGCAACATACCGCACTCCCCGCTTCTCTTTCTTCGGCACAAATATGGCCAAGTTGTCGGCATTTAAATCAAAAATGACTTTGGTGTTTTTACTCTTGCTGCAGCGTACTTCGGTCCTGCCATCCACCCAGACCCGCCAACAGAAGACGAGCTAGACAGAATAATTGCATCCCTAGGACCCCGCTTCCAGATAGCTGGAGATTGGAATGTGAAGCATTAGCTGTGGGGCTCGCATAGAAGTTGCAAAAGAGGTAAAATGATTAACAATGCCATCATAACGTCATCGTGAAACATTTGTGCAACAGGCTCGTCCACATTTTTCCCTTATGACAGGTTGAGGAGACCCAATGCACTGGACTTCGGTATCTTTGGAGGCATACCGCCCTCAACCATCGGGGTTGAAAGTTACTTTGAACTAAGTTCCGCCCACGTTCCCCTCCTCATAACCATGGCCCAGGGCGCTATGTACAAAAACATGAGAAAACCCCTTCTGCCTCAGCCAAGATCAGGAGCTTTAGACAACATATTAACATGCACATCCCTCCTAACAATACGCTTCAAACTACAAAGGATATAGACTCATCCCTGAATAATTTCACTCAGCTGAATTTCGGATGTGGAAACAGGGAACAGGTGGTAATGAGTAAGATTGCTCTTAATCAGCACAGCAGCACCTCCTCTAGCACGCCCAGAAGGGTGATCAGCACGATAACAGGCATAACCATTCATAGAGAAGAAAAGTCCAGTATGCAAATGAGTTTCGGAGACGAGCATTATGTCAACATTGTGTTTGTCGATAAACAGCTTTAGCTCATTAGCATTAGGCAAAACACTTCGAGCATTCCACAATCCGAGACAAAGATGTGAAGACATTAATCAGTATTCAGACCTGAAAAATGTCTTCTGCTGTTTTTTGTTGCACGAAGCTCCTCAATGCTCACTAATATAGTGGTAACAGTGGCGCTGAGGGCAGCTACTGATTGTTGTAGACCGTGCAATATGTTTCCCAATGACACATCGGATCAAATTGGGCGCTTTGGGTGCGTGGAACATTGAAAGCTCTTAGGATCCGAAGGCTTCGAAATAAGGCAATCACCAGCATTATAATGTTGACGGGGGTCCTGAGTACCTGTGACATGAATTTGGTTAGAGGTTATATTATTGGGGCATGATCCAGACCTGGCTGCATCTGCAAAAGAAAGCCCATGCTCAACGATGGCAGCAGGAACGTATTGCATGATATTGCGGCTGCTTTGCTGCTGTTGACCATTGCGGGTGACCGGAGATAGATTAATGCCCGATGCTCGGGTGATCAATTTTTGTTTGTAGATTCGACATCCTCTGTATGTCGCAGCGTGATTACCATGACAATTAACACAGTACAGGTCGGTATCAGTTTTCACCTGGTAAGGAGGGGAGTTGCCTAAGCTCAGGTCTAGTACAATACCCGGAGTGACTGACATAGTTGCCATTGAAGACACCTTGAATGCTGCAGTGTCTTCTGAATCGTATGAATCTAAGGTGGCTCCTTCTGGTGTCTTAAGAGTATATGCCAAGGATGCTGAGGCTCATAGATGCATTACCCGGAGGCTTAGTGAACTTAAGGTCGACCTTACTCACTTCCGCCTTGCTAAAGAACGTTCGTACCGTATTGTTGTAAAAAATCTATCAGCCTCCACCCCCAAGAAACGCATTCAAGATGCTTTCAAGTGCGCTGACCATGAGGTTATCAATCTGTACAATCCACGTGGAAAAAAAAATGGCACTACAGTTTAATAGCTTATGCAGACAACAAATTGCCGTAGAGCTCCGTAGAGAAGCGACCTCGCTCAATGCCACAGGTGCCAGCAGTATGGCCAAATCAAACGCTATTGTAATAGGGCTCCAATCTGTATGAGATGTGGTGAAAAACACTTATCCACGGAATGTACGAAAAGCAAAGATCTCCCAGCAAGATGCATACACTGCGAAGGAGAACACATGACCAACTAAAAACCCTGCAAGTTCTATCAACAATTATTACAACAAGCGGAACAGTCGGGACCCCGACTGTAATATACCCTGTGGGTCTACAGGAATCCGCTCAAAATCACTCCAGATGAAATTGTCTAGTAATTGGTTTTTTTAAATTTGTGGGCGAAGGGGGCGTAGCATCGTGATACAATTTTTTTGGACACATCGACAACAAAATATTCATCATGTGTCCCAAATCCGAAGTCTCTACCTGTAATATTGCTCTTGTTATTAGCTTTTCCGTTTTGTATGCGAGGGGGCGTGGCATCGTGATAACATTTTCTGGACACATTGACAACAAAATATTTATCATGTGTGGTAAATATGATGGTTTTAGCTGTAATATTGCTCGTGTTATGAAGTTTTTGGGCTAAAAAACTGCTTCTTTGTAAGCATTTACTTACTTTGTGGGCAAAATGGGCGTGGCATCCAAACAAAAAAAATAAACTTGATCTGCCTGCAAAAATTACCAGTGCTGGGACACCAAGTTCAAGCTTAAAGCTCTTACCATCTCTGAAATCCTTTCGTTCATACGGACGGACCGACAGACCGACGGATAGACGGAAATGGCTATATCGACTCGGCTATTGGTGCTGATCAAGAATATATATACTTTATGGGGCCAGCCATGCTTCCTTTTGCCCGTTACATACTTTTAACAAACTTAATATACCCCCACAGAGTAAGAAAGCTGCAGCTGTTTCAGATTGTCTTTTGCTTTAACACAGTGTTTCAATCAAACCACTTTAGCACGGCTTTTAACAATTAATGCCGTTGCTTCTTTAGTATCCAAGGCATTTATGTATACCAAATTTAAAGTGTGCGCGAAGCATGGGATATGGTGTGCCTTTCCAAAGCTTTGGTGTATAGCTTTAACAATATTCGCGCCATTATCCATCACCACTGCCATAACCTGATCTTTTATAATTGAAAATGGCTCCAACGAAGTCATAAGCACTTCAGATATGTGGTCAGCTGTGTGGGCTTCAGTTAATTTAAATACTCCGAGAGTGGCACAGATCTGCTTATCTTCAAACAAGCCGTGTAGAGTTACACCAATCATGCTGTCCAAATTTATGTCGGTCCATATATCTGTAGTTAATGATATGCCTGACACTTGGCACACCATTTTTCGAACTTGTTAACTTCCTCCTCATACATTTTTTCCATTTCGGCCTTGATCGTATTCCTTGTTGGATCTTTGTAGAGGGAAAAATTGTCCTTCATCAGTTTCAAAAATCCCTTTCCTAAATTGTTAATTAATATTAGTGACACTGTAATAATAGTCATATTGTACAACACGTTATTACCTTCTACACGAGAAAATGGCAAGCTATCCATTACAATCATTTCAACAATTGACTTTGTCATCTTGTTATTCTTCGAGCCAACTGGGGCAAAGCTATGCGCGTTCGAAAATACCTCTTGTATGTTGGGCTGCTTTTGCACTGGTTTTGGAGTTTGGCTTGTGCTGGCCACTTCCAAGTTCTCTTCACCTTCAGAATCTTCATTGCAGATGATTGGCATCTAAAAAGGGTAGAATTAACAAGCCGATCAGTCGAGCGGGCGCGACAGGTGGATACCCTGTGCAGGTCTTAAAATAAAAGTTTTTAAGAAAAAGTATTTTAATGTCTGGCAGCCCCACATGTTTGTCTTTCTCACACACAGCAGTTATCTCATTGCGCGCCAAACCATTTATTTTTGAAATTTAAGGAAATGTTTATATATATGGGTTTTTGTAATGCAGACAAATTTAATTATTTTATTACTTTGATAGAAACGTGAATTTGTCAACCATACGTGTAAGCAATCTCAAATATAAATTAATATAATAATAGTAATTATTCAGCTTATCAGGGCTGGACAACTCTCAAGCTGTTGTTGGACAGTGTTGGACAACTGCCCAATTATAATGAAATAATGTCAATATAAGAAATTTCTTAATGTCTCCTTTATTTGTGGGTGGATCGCTATGAAACTTGCAGAAAACTGTTTAGCGCTGTTATTCTATCAATTTAAGCTGTGTTATCTCAATGAAGATGAGCGTAAAGAGTCGCAAATATTAATTTTACACTCCTGGGAGGAAGACAAGGCGAGCGATAGTGCAAAAAAGATTGTCATATATGTGCTCTCGCTCTTGCTAACCACTATGAAATAATGGCAAAAATAGAAATTCCTTAATATCTCCTTTATTAATAAGTCGATCGCTATGAAACTTGTATCAAATTTCTTAGCGTGGTTATTCTGTTAATTTAAGCTGTGTGATCTTAAGAAACATGCGTGTAAACAATCGCTAATATTAATTTACATTACAATCTATAGTTCTGTGAGTGGCTAATGGATGGCGCCACGTGACACAATTTAAGTCGCCATACAGCGGCCGACAGTGCAAAACATCAGACTATCATATGCTTTCTCGTTTGTGCAAATGGAATTTTCATATGCTCTCTCGCTTTGGCCAAAAAATGGAATTAAAACAAATTCCTTAATATCTCCCTTATTTATGGGTCGATCGCGATGAAACTTGCAGCAAATTGCTCAGCGTCAGTTATACTTCAACTATCAGTCATGTTAGGCTGAATTATCTTGGAATTTGAGGTCTTCTTCTATTTGCGTGGGCGGGGGGTGAGATATCGAAAAATGAAAATAAACTTGATCTGTGTATGGTATTCAGGAACCTACATTCCAAATTTGAAGTCTCTAGCTCTTATAGTTGCTGAGATCCACGCGTTCATACAGACGGACGGACGGACAGACGGACAGACAGACGGACAGGTGTCAATCGACTCGGGTATTGATACTGATCAAGAATATATATACTTTATATGGTCGGAGATGCTTCCTTCTGCCTGTTACATACATTCACACAAATTCATTATACCACTTTTTCCCATTTTCAATGGGCACAGGGTATAAAAATATATTCGTTATGAAGGAAATCTGCAGAACTTACCATGAGGGACGCGAACTCTTTTGTATGCTTCAGTTTTAAATGCTAATTATAGTTTATATATATAGTTTTAAATGTTATTTATATGATTAATCGTGCCATCCCTAGGAAGAACCAAAGACAACCCATCTCAACGTCATCTACACAATTATCAGCAACAACTACATGATCAACACGCAGTTACTCAATCAACAGTCAACTTCAGTCCAAACCCCGGAAACTCCTCCTGCCCCCTTGGACGAAAAATGGATATACTCATTGGGAAATTCAAAGAACTTTTTGAACTCTTCAAACAAGAAATGAAATCACACAGACAAATAAACAGACTGGATACCCGAAGTAGCCACACTCGCCAAGCAATACATCAATCATTACCCTCTTCCGAACCTCAGCTCCCTCACACATCAATGTTGTCCAGTTAGGATACGCAGCTGTGACGGAGAATTCACAGTAGCGAAACTCTACTGCCCTCTTCCACACAACTGGACCTCGCAAACTTTTCACTCACTCTTCATTTCATTAGGAAACAAATTCATACTAGTAGAACTCTGGAACGCCAAACACTTGTGGTGGGGCAGCCCTCGAGCCTGCAGAAGAGGACAGGAATTAGCTGGATGTATTCGAACACATAACTACAACCTACTAGCCACTTGTAAACCAACTGACTACTCCTTCAGAGCCACCAACACTTCATCAGCTATAACTTCGAAATATACAAAGGACTCCCACATCAATCACTTTATATCGAAACATGCCTGGACCTAAACTCAGTTCACCTTCCCCTCAGCCGCACTCTATCCACCCACATCAGTATCAAAAAAACCACCGATGACTTCTTCAAAAAAACTTTAGCATTCCCCTCTTCAAGCACATCATCAAGCAACCAAGACACTGAAGACAACTTTACCATTTTTGAAAGCACTATCAAACAAGCAGCACAACACAACACAGTCAGCTGCCCTGTACTGAATTGTCACATGCTGGAGTTTACATTCGGTTAAAGCAGGCCATCCACATTCGAATTTGTTGGACAGACATATTTGATTTGACGAAATTTTCGTCGTTGGTGGTAGTGTTCGTGCCCAAAATTCGTGTTTCACGTTTTGTTTGAGAAAAATAGAAATGATTCTATATTGGCTGTGTTTGATTAATCAAATTCCCATCACAATGTATGACAATGTTGGGACAAACATAATTTGTGAAAAGTTTTCGTAGGGTGAACATGTCGTCAAAGCAATTTTTGTTGCAGTTCATTAATTGCTTACAAAATGAGCCAGCACTGTGGCATGCACAAGGCGAGCTATATAAGAACAAACACATGTGAAATAAATCGTGGGATGTATTATTAAAGAAGTACCAAGAGACAGATGAACTATTGACACTGTTAAAAAAAGTTCAACAAAGGTGGAACACCTCGCCAATATTCTTCAAAGCAATATCCTCGATGGACCGCGAATTGTCATCAACTGTCATGATGAAACTTTTTGGCGGTCTTCAGTGGTTCCTTTTTATGCGTTATGAAAATTAAATGCAAATCACATGATTTAATCTAGTTGGCTTTTGAAATTAATAACACTTTATAGCATATTTTGCATTTTCTAGTTCAATCTAGTTGCTTTTTGACGTCAAACACTGCCAAATTTGATAGCCTCTTTTGCAACACTACTTCTGATGCACTTTTTAGTCTAGTGAGCTTTTGTCACTCAATAGCAATAGTCAAATTTTATGGCGTGTTTTGCAGTACTACTTTGGATCGACGTGTAAATTTGATTAGGAAAAATCTCATTTGTCGTCAGTATTTCAGTGAATTCTGTCGATATGTCGTGCGTTAGTTGCAAATTTTCCGTGAAGGAGTTTCTATAGTTAAGTGATGACGAATTACTCAACTTTTTGCGTCGGCATAACGTTATTCTTTCGGAGAAAATTTGCCCAAAATGCGGTAGTGTGTGCAAATTGTCTGCAAAGACCGATGCAATCATAATTTTTAGCTGCCGTGCTTATGTGTCCTCGGAGAAGTCAAAGAAGAATAAAGCAAAAGTCCAGTTCAATTTCCAAGAAAGTACTTGATGTTAACTCGGAAATATACGCATTTGTTGTTTGGGACGCGGTAAGGTTGAGAGGAGAAACGGAAACGGCATGTTCCCGTCAATCCGTAGAGGATTGGAAAAGCTTTATGAGAGAAGTCTATATTGACTGGTCTTTAAAATAGTCGTCCTACTATTGGAGGCCCATGAAAGATAGACGAGGCAAAAGTGGGCAAAAGAAAATATAACTGTGGACGATTGGTTGAAGGCCAATGGGTGTTTGAAGGCATCTAAAGAGAAAGTGGCGACTTTTTTATTGTGCCAGTTGCAAGTCGGGACACGGCCACAATGCGCGGTACAATAAAGGACCGGGTAGCGAATGAGAGTACCATCATGTCCGATTGCTGGAAGGCATATAACTGTCTGGATGACGAAGGCTTCAAGCACCAAACAGTTAACCACTCGAAAAATTTTGTTGACCCTGTTACCAGTGTTGCCAACTTGGCTATTTTCTAGCTAGATCTGGCTATTTTGAATAATCGAAAACTGGAAGCCACTTAATTTTGCAGGCTCCTGCATTTCTGGCAATTTTTAAAAATCAATTGGCTAGTTTTTAGCTATTTCTAATTTAAATAAAAATATACTTTTTAAGTAGTTATGATAATAAAGTATTCGTAAAATATTTATTGGTTTGTGTTATCGCACATAAAGTACCAACTACAAAATGGAAAATTCCAGCAACTTTGTTTTCGACATCGATAAATTGTTCGATTTACAGGTACAACATATCTACCATCTCTAGTTTGCCATTTAAATTTTCAATCATTCTCAACGTGTTAATTGAATCTTATTTCCTCGTCAATTAAAAACAATCATACAATTAATTTCCCTAAAGTATACACTGCGACATCAGAATAGGAAGCGGCTCTTGCCTTTTTGTTGCAGAACATTGTGCCATTTTTCCAGTGAATCATTTCAATAACTTATGCACGCATTTTTTTAAAGAGCCTGGTCTCAAAATACAAAGTACCAAGAGTATTAATTTTATTTAAAACGTGATATCGCTACATTAAAAAAAATCTGTGGAACGATATTGGTGATTCCAAATGGTTAAGCCAAATTGGTACCAACGAATCGTACAGCAGCACTTCTGATGAATCAAATGTGAATGCAATTTTGAATACTTTAGTCGTTGATGCTTAATATATTGCATTGAAAAAATTATTCTTATCTAAAAAGCTCAGCTATTTTTTTCGCTATTTAAAAAAATATTTAGCTATATTTTGGCTATTTTTAAAGGCTAAGTCAGCTATTGAAGACTCCAGACTGTTGGCAACACTGCCTGTTACACAGGCGCATACACAAAACATTAAAAGACTTTGGAGAGACATGCGCGGCAACATCCCACGTTATGGAAGGAAGAAGGAACATTATGTTGGATATTTGGCTCGGTTTCAATTTCAAAAGTTTTTTTCAAATCACAGAGAAAGGATTCATGAAATTTTCATGGCCATTGGGCGGCTTTACGATCCAACCAAAGAGTCCGTAGTCAACGAAGAAGTTCATTTTGAAGTAAGTGAATATGATCAAGCATCGCAGTCAAAACATTTTGCCTGCGTTGCATTCCTCAATACAATCTTTTAATTCAGCAGGACACTATTGCCGAATAATACGCCATCTTCCAAACCAATCGGCACTTTTCAGGGCCACCAATCAACTCTCAACGAGGTTAATAATTTTCATTACACATTCTTGACTGACAGCTTATAATAATTCGCGGTCCATCGAAGACTATATTTTCGTAAAGAAATCATGATTCACGAATTACAATTCAACTTGCGTAATAGCTCATGATAATTTGCGATCCATCAAAGACTATATTTTAACAGAGAAATCATGATTCACGAATAACAATTCAACTTGCGTAATAACTCATGACAATTCCCAAAGACGAACCACCATACTAAATTTGGTGTCTCTAGTTTTTATTGTCTGATCTAGCCGCTCATACAGACAGACGGACAGACACACATGACATACATGACTCGGCTGTTGGTGCTGATCAGTTAGTGTAATACACAAGCTGATATTGTAAATATATGTGCTTGTATATACAATTATATGTGATTTATATCAGTTGAAAAGCAATACGCCTACTATAGAAGCTCTCTTAATATTTAATAACAATTTAATTGGAAACCAGAAGTTTTAAGACACATAATATTTTGGTTTAAAAGTTATACAAAATGTCACACTTGATGAATACTTTTAATATTGTTAAACAAAATGAAAAAAAACTATTACCAATAATGTCATTGAGGAGTTTTCCATTTGACATCTCATTTAAAATAATAAATGGTGTTCGTAAAGTGACGCAATTCGGCCCCAAGATCATGCTAACCCTGGAGGAATACGTGATGTTTTTGCCTGCAGTATTCAACGGCATGCCAGATGCAATTGATAAATTTTCTACACAAAAATTTTTAATGAAAAAATTTAAAATAAACATGCTAATTATAATAACTATAAGTTTATTTTAGAACCAGTCGGAAAGGCTACAGTCGAAATCGACTATGAGACCCCCTTTACTTATTCTTCAAAAATTAAATTACAGTAACAAACTTAGAGACTTATATATAAACCTAAATAAATTTGACGCTGCTGAGATGAGCTTTCAATAAATTAAATATAATCGCTTATGCTACACTTGAATCAATAACATACAAATGTTCCTCTTAACATACAAATATTATGTTAATATACATGTATGTAATGCATACACATTAAATATAATACATTGGCATTTATGGTAGAATTGGTTTATAAAAATAAAGGTATTGTTTTATTTTATTTAATTACTGTACTTTTAAATTTAAAATATAATAATAAAAACAGAAAAAAAGTGTGCCTCTGGTAGGTCTCGAACTCCAGACTATTGCGCCAGTGAAGCCATTGTCGATTATTTAACCATTTTTAAAAACAGGGAAAAAGTTCCACTGGCACGATTTTGAACCCTAGACCCCACCCCAAGAATTCGACATTCTAACCACTGCACCAATCAGGCCATATTCGATGGTTTACCAATTACTAGTTTTCTACAGAAGTGCAATTAATAATTTAATGCCTTAAGTTGCTGCTGCATATTTCCTGCCTTTGTACATTTGATAATTTGTTTGCTTCAAATCATCGGTGTTTATTGGCCGATTTTGATGAAATTTTCAGGACGATTTTATAACTTGTATCTTTTAAATTACTCGAGCTATTCGGTTTTTCCGATTTTTTGAGACGTGAGCGGCGTGGCAAAATTTTAAGACATACTTGACCTTTCGGGGGCCACAGGAGTATTGTCACCAAGTTTGGTGACCCTAGCTCTTATAGTCTCTGAGATCTAGGTGTTCATACAGCAGGACAAACGGACATGACTATATCGACTATTGATCAAGAATATATATTCTTTATGGCATCTGCCGGACTTCCTTCGACCTGTTACAAACATTTTTTTTGGCAAACTTAATATTAATTTTTAAAGGAAAGGGTCTAAAAATTAAAGAAAATTTTATAGATTTTATTGTCAATTTTGTGGTGACTCTAGTTTTTATAGACTTTGAGATCTAGGTGTACAGCAGAACAGACAACGCAATCTGCTAGAATTTTGCGTCAAGTGCAAAGCAGGCTTAAAAACTTTGTCATTATTTTAATACTAAGATATACAGGGTGGCCCATCTATCGTTTGCTTTTTGAAATACCTATTATTTCGACTTTGACAGCACGAATGACATTGCCGGTGTGTCAGATATTTAGTAAAAGGTTTGCGGTTTACTAAATGTTTAAGCTTACGCTCGAAGAATATGGGGAAGTACTGAAAACTTACTTCCAAAGTGATGAGACTTTAACCGAATCTGCAAGAAAAATGCGCACTAAATTCCGGAGAAATGAAGCGAAATCCAGGCAGTTTATGGACAAAATTGTTCAACGTGTGCGTGATACTGGCTCGTTAATGGACAGGCCAACGCGTTTCCGTGTTCGCCCAGTGCGTTTAGTTGAAAATGTTGCCGCTGTGGCAGAAAGTGTGCGTGACAATCCATCAACATCAACTCGACACCGAGCGCAGAAATTGAACATTTCTCGGACGTACCAGCAACGAATTTTGCTAGACATGGCAAGACATCTGTCTGAAGCCGTGCAAAATTCCATTGGTGAAGGAGCACGACCATCCGATGCGTTTTCAGTTCACGCAATGGGCCGAAGAGCGTTTGGTGGAAGATGAGAATTTTTATCGAAAAATCATCTGTTCAGATGAAGCTCATCATTAAGCTCTTGGTGGTTACGTCAATAAGCAGAATTGCCACATTTGGGGCTCCGAAAAAATGGTGATTCTTCTAACTTTAAAACAAACTGGTCTTGATATCGAAAATTAAAAATTAACTTGATCTGCGTATAGTATTCAGGAACCTACATTCCAAATTTGAAGTCTGAGATCAACGGACAGGAGTCAAACGACTCGGCTATTGATACTGATTCAGAATATATATACTTTATATTTTATTTTTAATTGGCACAGGGTATAAAAATGTTTGCCATTTTTAAATGAAACTTTTTCGTGAGTCACTCTGTATATAAATATATATTTTATATAGGGTCGAATATGCTTTATCAAGCCTATTAGACACACTTCTACAAGTCTATTTCTCCATTCCTTGACTTGAGATAAAAGTGTATAAAAAAAAAAAATTAAAAAAAAAAATTAACCAACGACCAAAAATTTATCAAACCTATTTACAAAAGTTTTTTAACGCCTTGTTTGTTTTTGTAGATATTATATCAATTCTGCGCTTAAACCGTTTGGGAATTCTAAGCAAAAATTCTAAAAACACCAATTAAAAGTATGCAACACTTTACGAATAAAGTTTACTTATAAATGGTAGCCGATTTTTATACCCTGTGCCGATTAAAGATGGACAAAAAGGTTATAATGAATTTTTGCAAAGGTATGTAGCATAAAAAGGCATATCGGACCCAAAAAGATATATGTATTCTTGATCAGTATCAATAGTCGAGTCGATTGACACCTGTCCGTCTGTCTATCTGTAAGAGTTGTTCATCGTAGTTCAATTGAAGGATTTAGTTCAGTAGTTCAATTTTTAATGAACGACCTAATCTTTCATATAGTTCAGTAGCTCGTTCAATGACTCGAATCTTTTTTAGATCTTCCAGTGACTCGAATCGCTTTTAGATCGTTCAGTGACTCGAAGTGACCCACTATAGTTCGTTTAATGACTCAAATCCCTTTAACAATTCAAGGTAAACATAGACTGATAGGAATTAACGTTCATATTTCGCATTAGGCAATAATGCTTATAAGGCATGATTTATTATAATATGTAATTTTTATTTTGTTATCTTTCTTAATTTCGCATTAAGCTTACAAGACACACTTTTAGACCCTTTACTATAAAAAAGTAAAACGGCTCTATTAAGTTTGTTAAAAAAAATGTGCGTAACAGGTCGAAGGAAGTCCGGCAGACCACATAAGTTATAAATAATCATGATCAGCATCACCAGACGGGTAATGTCCGTCATGTCCGTCTGTCTGTATGAGCGCCTAGATCTCAGAGACTACAAGAGCTAGAGTCACCAAATTTGGTATGGTGGTTCGCCTATGGGCTAAGCAGATCAAGTTTATGTTACAATTTTGACACGCCCCTTTCCGCCTCCTTAAATCGAAAACAAAGTTTTTGAAATTCCATAAAACGAAGCTAGAGTCCTGAATTTTGGCACAAAATCCCAATTTATTTTGAAAATTTCATCGCGATCGGATAACAAACTCGGAAGTTATTCAAAACTCAATATTACTCAGGGTCGGGCCAACAGAAGAAGAAGAGCATATTGACGTTACAGCGCGCTATGGGGTACTATTAGTGTTACTCTTATTTTAATTTTGAAGAATAAGTAAAGGGTCTCTCATAGTCGACTTCGGCTGTAGCCTTTCCGACAGGTTTAATTTGTAACTATTTAGTTTTGTTATTCGAGTCACTGAACTAAATGACCTACAATTAGGAATTGAGTTCGTTCGCCCACTTTAGTGACTAGTTCAATTGATTTGAATCCGAAATATTTGATACAACTCTACTGTCTGTCCGTTCGTGCGTCTGTCTGTATGAACGCACTGATCTCAGTAACTACTTATAAAAGCTAGAGACATAATAGGTCAAGATTATTATACCCTGTGCCCATTGAAAATGGGCAAAAGTGGTATAATGAATTTGTGTGAATGTATGTAACAGGCAGAAGGAAGCATCTCCGACCATATAAAGTATATATATTCTTGATCAGTATCAATAGCAGAGTCGATTGACACATGTCCGTCTGTCTGTCCGTCCGTCCGTCTGTATGAACGCGTGGATCTCAGCAACTATAAGAGCTAGAGCCTTCAAATTTGGAATGTAGGTTCCTGAATACCATACGCAGATCAAGTTTATTTTCAATTTTCGATATATCACCCCCCACCCACGCAAATAGAAGAAAACCTGAAATTCCAAGATAATTCATCCTAACATGACTGATAGTTGAAGTATAACTCACGCTGAGCAATTTGCTGCAATTTTTATCGCGATCGACCCATAAATAAGGGAGATATTAAGGAATTTGTTTTAATTCCATTTTTTGGCCAGAGCGAGAGAGCATATAAAAATTCCATTTGAGCAAACGAGAAAGCATATGATAATCTGATGTTTGCACTGTCGCTGTGTGGCACATTGTGTCATGTGGCATGTAGCGCCATCCATCGGCCACACTCAGATCTATACATTGTATTGTAAAGTAATATTAGCGATTGTTTACAATCTTTGTTAAGATAATACAGCTTAAGTTAACAGAATAACCACGCTAAGCAATTTGCTGCAAGTTTCATAGCGATCGACCCACATCTAAAAGAGGGAATTTCTTTTCTTGCCATTATTTCATTATAATTGACCAGTTGTCCAACACTATCTTACAACAGTCTGAGACTTGTCCAGCACTGACAAACAGAATAATTACTATTATTATATTAATTTATATTTGCGATTGCTGACACGTTTAGTTGACAATTCTACGTTTCTATCATAGTATTACAATAACTTAAATTTTCCGTATTACCAAAATCCATATATATAAACATTGCCTTAAATTTCAAAACAAATGATTTGCAATAGAATAGCAGATGTGTGTAAGAGAGAGAAACATGGGGTGTTGCCAGACTACATACAGTGCAATTTCACTATAATTAAAATACTTTTAATTCAAGACCTGCACAGGGTATCCTACTGTCGCGCCCGCTCGACTGATCGGCTTGTTTTTAATTTGCGATATATCACTCCCCGCCCACACAAATCGAAAAAGACCCATCACAGCGTCAAATTTTCAGATAACACAGCTCAACTTTACAGATAGTTCCAGTATAAGAATAGCTGAGCAATTTGGTGCAAGTTTCATAACGACTGACCCATAAATAAAGGAGATATTAAGGAATTTGTTATAAATTCATTATTTCACAATTGTGGGTCAGTTGTCCAACACCATTCAACAATAGTTTAAGAGTTGTCCAGCAGTAACAAACAGATTGATTAGTATTTTTATAGCCTGTGCCCATTAAAAATGGGCAAAAAAGGCTATAATGAATTTGTGTGAATGTATGTAACAGGCAGAAGGAAGCATCTCCGACCCTATAAAGTATATATATTCTTGATCAGTATCAATAGCCGAGTCGAATTACACCTGTCCGTCTGTCTGTCCGTCTGTCCGTCCGTCCGTCTGTATGAACGCGTGGATCTCAGCAACTATAAGAGCTAGAGACTTCAAATTTAGAATGTAGGTTCCAGAATACCATACGCAGATCAAGTTTATTTTTAATTTTCGATATCAAGTCCCGTTAGTTTAAAAATTAGAAAAATCACCATAACATAAGCAATGTCTAAGCTAGAGACTTGAGATCTAGCACACATAATAAAAAGCTTAGGCTTAATGTGTCCTGAAAATTTCATCGCGATGCCACGCCCCCTTCGCCCATAACTCGGAAAAGCTGATAACAAGAGCAGTTTTATAGCTAGAGACTTGAGATTTGGCACACATAATAAGCATTCTACTCTCAATGTGTGCTACAAATTTCAGTACGATCGGATATTGAACTCAGAAGTTATTTAAGAAACAAATTTATGCAGCGCAGCAGATGCGATGCAGCGCAGTAGCAGCGCAGTCGCTGCGCCGCGGCGACGATATAATGAACAAAAAGACGCGTTTGTTCATGTATGTTTGATTTGTCTTTCGTCAGCTGTGGCGCTAAACATTAACAATCAAAGCTGCAGTCCAGTGGTGCCAGACTATCGCAAGCTACCTTCTCTCGATGCAAGCAAAATCGACTTCAAGCGATATATTTAAATCCCATTATAATGAAAATACTTTTCTTTGAAGACCTGCACAGGCTATCCTACTGTCGCGCCCGCTCGACTGATCGGCTTGTTTTTTCAAAAAGTAAAGGGTCTAAAAACCAAACAAACAAAAAAATTATTAAGATTAGTTGGTTAAGTGTGTAAGTAAAAGCCTTAACAGCATTGATAGAACGCTCAGAACTGATCAAACTATACAATCTATTACGAGCCCCGACCACTAATAATTCGTACGGCAAACTTTTTAACCCGAATGCAATGTTTAACAGACGATATTTTCAATACTAAAGTAGATAACACATGCAAACCTATTTTTTTTTTTTTGAAAGATCACTGCGGACGGCAGTCCGCGCTAGTGACGAAAGCAGACCCCAAAAACTCACACGTAGTGAAGTTTGCTGGGCTGCAGGCCACTAGCTATATATACACGCAATATTGGATATAGAGATCGGCTGAACCGATCGCAATGTATTATATATCATTTGAAAGGTAATTCCGGTGGTTTTAATATGACGTACTATAATCTCCGATCTGTCAGATATTTTTCGAGATATAGCCGTTTGCATATCTTTGTCAAACTTTGCACGTTTGAATGTGGAGCTTCGGTTTGAGCATAAAGCCCCAATTTTGAAATGTAGATAGTTGTTAGAGTTGAATACGCGTCGAACGGTACTTCATTCACCCAAATCGGACAAACCATTCCAAAGATATTGGAATTTTAAAATTTTGATGACGTCATCGAGCTGAGATGAAAAACTTGTGTGTTGGTTTGTCTGGACCAATCTTTAAGATATCGGAATGAATTTTCTTGAGCGTGTTACTTTCAAAAATCTAAAAAACGTTTGTTCCACAACTTTTTTGAAAAACCGCCAGTTTGGCGGGAAAAAGCTAGAATAGTTGAAAATTCAATTGAAAACTGCGGCCAAACCATAGACCCTATGAAAATTTTTTTTACATCACTCGAAAGGTTATCAAAATAGCTTTAATATAAGTCTAAACTAATTCTGTAAGATTATTACATGATGTAAAAATTACATAATATATTTTTTTTTTTTACTTTTTGTGAATTTGCAAAAAATTCAGTCCTTAAGTTTGTATTTTTGATTAGTTATTCTAAAGCGTGGAAACATTGCGCAAATTTTGATATATAACATTTATCAGGCAAAATTCGGGTTGACAAAATATAGCGTTTTCAGATTGGTGCCGTAAAAAAATCCTGTCGAGGTATCAGCTGTTAGATTGGAGCTGGTGGGCTTGTTAGTGCCCAATGAGAGAAAAATTTAATGTTATATGATGCCAATGTTAACTACGGATCGATTGGTACCTCAATAATCCAAATCCGTTAACTCGTTTGAAAGTTATTATAATATTAAGCCGTATATTACAGTATCAAAATTTTATGTGAATTTTAGTGTGTTTGCATATTTATGCAATTAATAAGAAAACGGCGCCTACGATTTTGTTATATTTTCAATATATCATAGCTAATGAAATTATGCAACTTTTGGTATATAGGTCATATCTGGGATAATTCGTTTTGCCAAGATATTACATTTTTAATCTACACATATTTTCCTATGTGAGTTTTAAGAAAAACTGCAACGGTGGGAAATGTAAGAACTATCGCGGCCTTGTAAACATAATTGCAATTTAGAGCATTCAACGAAGCAGCTTCGTTGGCGCAGTGGTTAGAGTGTCTGACTCTCACGCGGAATTTTGCGGTTCGGATCCAGTTAGCGGCTTCAAATTTATTTTAATTTTATAATATTTGTAGAAGTTAAAAAATTTTTTTTTTTAATTGAAATCGATTTATCATATCCCATATAATTCCTATTTGTAACTTTTTCATCTTAACAACAGAATGGACTAGAAGAACATGTAAGGATAATTACAGCTATGCAAACAAAGCTGCAATTTAGCAGGGACTTGGTAAATAGCTCGTTGGATTTTCCTTAGTGTCAAAACAGCAGCGACGAGAGAAAAATGTAATGTCAATTACAGTTCTTTAAACAAAGTTGCAATTTAGGACGCGCCTGGCGGTAGGCTCGTTGGCTTAATGGTTGATGGGTTAGACCTACATGCGAGAGGTCCCGAGTTCGAACTCTGGGATGTTCTGTCGTTCGACCTTTTTAAATTTTCACCATTTTAATTTGAATTTAATATTTAAATTTGATTGGAAACTATTTATGCAAATATTTGAATAGTACTTATTTAAACATTAAGTCAAGCCACTCTGAGATGGGATGAAAAATCTTGTATTCTTGAAAATTTATGCAATTTATTAAAAATGGCGCCCATGCATTTTTATCAATTTTTAATATATGTATTACATCAATTGAAATTCAATATATTACAAACATTGAAATTCTACAAATGTTTGTACATGTATAACCTTTTCTCGGGAATAATTCTTTTAAATTCTCTTTAATTGGAATTCCAAAAATCTCTGATATCCCCCCAAAAAAAACCTCTACACGAGGTAAAAATCTAGTGACGAAAGCATCTTCACGCCCTAAAGTTACTGATATCAAATTTTGTGACGAACAATAATTATTATAATATATAAACTATTTTAATATAAAAATTAGTTTGGCATTCGGCACTGCGCAGAAAGGTTTTTTAATTACACAAATGCTGCACCTTTTTGCGCAATGTGCGGAATGCCAAACTAATTTTTATATTAAAATAGTTTATATATTATAATAATTATTGTTCGTCACAAAATTTGATATCAGTAACTTTAGGGCGTGAAGATGCTTTCGTCACTAGATTTTTACCTCGTGTAGAGGTTTTTTTTGGGTTATTTTATTCTCTTAATTTTAGGAGAACAAATTTTAGTTGTACTTCAACAAGAACAATAATAACAAAAGGGAACAAGGTATTTGATAATTGTTTTTAATGAAATTTGGTGCGTTGAATCCAAATCTGAACTTGTTTTTTTTCTATCAGTTCGACTTTTTGCGATATAACGTTATTTCCAATATTAAGACACTGTCACTACATATATTAGAATATCTGGAAAACGGCTTACCATATTCAGTTTTAAAAAATCTCCAAAAATCATTAACAATATTATCTTTAAGCATTGTATTTAACTTTGCGCAGTAGTTTCAGGTATATCGTTGATGTTTTGCAAAAAAAATCAGTTTTTGGCCAAAATATTTTTTTTTTTTTTTTAAATACTTAAGAAAAAAATAAAAATAAATATCAAAGCTTTAGTCTAAAAACGTTCAGATTAACATGTTTTGAATGAAAGGAGCTTTATTTCAAGGTGTTCGGTTGACAAATTCAAAAGTTATTAAAATTTCAATGAAATTACTAATAATCGAAAAATGTTCTTTTATAAGATTTTCTTAAATTTTGGTGTTTGGGGGGTTTATTTTGAATCCTATGTAATCCCTTGGGTTTTGGGATGCTCATTGAAATAGATTAAGTGTACATGGAAAGCTACCATAATATGATTTTTTCAAAGCTAAATTGGCTCCCCGAAGAAAATAAAAATTTGAATTTTCTTTTTGCTTTTTTTTGTTTTTCACCCAGCCTTGTTTTCTGGAACTTAACGGCTGTTGTTAGGGTCCCTGTAACTCAAAAACGCGAGCTGATGGAGAAAAAGTGTAGCATCACAATGGTCTAATAAAATCGGAAAAAGTGTTAAGCGTGAGTGGACGCGCCTGCAGTTCCGAGATATTGGATATAAGTTCTATAAAGTATATATAGGGAATAATCCCTACATATACATACTCAATACATACTCAATATCTTAAATTATTCTTAGGCCAAGGAAAAATTATTACTTACGCATCGCCAAAAGAAGAAGCGTTTACAATGGTCTCGGGAACAGATGTCATGGACTCAAAGGCAATGGAACTCCCTCATAATAAGCGATGAAGCTTAATTTGATGTGAGTGTCGGTGATGCACGAAGGAGAGTTATCCGTAACAAAACTGAAGCGTAACATAAAGACTGCCTTAAAAGGACAGTTAAGTTAAGCATAATGGTGTGGGGTTGTATGTCTGCCAAAGGGGTAGGACAACTGCATTTTATTGATGGGATGGTCAACGATGAAATAAACATTAACATACTTGAAGAAAGTTTGCTGCCATCAATACCAAAACTGGCTGACTGTGGTGAATACACGTTTTAACACGATGGAGTATCATCTCATACTGCCAAACGAGCCAAGCATGGCTGCAGTATAAGGACATTGGGGTCTTAGATTGGCCATCAAATAGTCCAGACCTAACTCCAATTGAGAAAATATGGGGAATAATGAAAAGAGATCTGAAAAATGAGCCTCAAAGATTTCTAATTTAAAAACAAAATTGAAAAAAATGTGGGACTCTAATTCAACAGAACAATGTCAGAATTTATTCAAATCTATGCCAAAGCGTTGTAAATGTGTTGTAAAGGCAAAAGGCAATGTTACCCAATATTAATATTTAAAAAAAATAAATGTTCAATCAAATAGTAAATATTTAACGCACCGTATGAATTAACACTCGTCAAATTTTTCTTATCAGTTAAGCAAAGCATTTAAGAGAAATTATTATTGTTGTTGGTGAAGTACAACAAAAATTTGTTCTCCTAAACTTAAAAGAATAAAATGATCTTTCAGAAAAAATTGTTTGCATGTGTTATCTACTTTAGTATTGAAAATATCGTCTGTTTAACATTGCATACGGGTTAAAAAGCTTGCCTTACGAATTAATAGTGATCGGGGCTTGAATAATCAGCACACAAGATACGGAAAGGTTCATGCAATGCCCAACTGGCAGTACAATGCTGTAAAAGCAAAGGCGTAAAGTTGCAAGTTATTCTGCGAGATACGTTTAGAATATCTTTCCAGTTAATAGCTTAGCTGAGTCAATTTGACCCAAAAGTAATTTATGGATAAAAATAACTCCAAGCATAATTCTGCGGTTAGTAAGAGAGGGAAGATTGAGTAATAGTAATCTACTAGAGTACGATGGCAATTGAATATCAGGGTTCCAATCCAAGCGTCGAAGAGCAAAGATTAACAAGCCGATAAGTCGAGCGGGCGCGACAGTAGGATACCCTGTGCAGGTCTTAAAATAAAAGTAATTTGGGAAAAGTATTTTAATTATAGTGGAATTGCTTTGCATGTAGTCTGGCAAAACCACATGCTTCTCTCTTTAAAACACAGCTGTTATCTTATTGCGCGCCAAACCATTTTTTCTTGAAATATAAGGCAATGTTTATATATATAGGTTTTGGTAATGCAGAAAATTTAAGTAATTTTAATACCATGGTAGAAACGTAGAGTTGTCAACCATACGTGTTAGCAATCGCAAATATAAATTAATATAATAATAGTAATTATTCTGTTTGTCAGTGCTGGACAACCCTCAGACTGTTGTAGGACAGTGTTGGACAACAGGCCAATTATAATGAAATAATGGCAAGAAAAGAAATTTCCTAATATCTCTCATATTTGTGAGTCGATCGCTAAGAAACTTGCAGCAAATTGCTTAGCGTTGTCGTACTGTCAATTTAAGCTGTGTTATCGCAACGAAGATGAATGTAAACAGTTGCAAATAATAATTTTACATTCACGGGAGGAAGACAAGGCGAGCGATAGTGCAAAGAAGATTGTCATATGTGCTCTCGCTCTTGCCAACCACTATGAAATAGTGGCAAAAAAAGAAATTCCTTAATATCTCCTTTATTAATGAGTCGATTGCTATGAAACATGTATCAAATTTCTTAGCGTTGCTCAACTGTCAATTTAAGCTGTGTTATCTTAACAAAAGTGAGTCGCTAATATTAATTTTACATCATCGAAAGAAAGACAAGGCGAGCGATAGGGCAAATAAGATTGTCATATACTCTCTCGCTCTTGCCAACAACTATGAAATAATAATAGAAATAATATGCTCTCTCGCTTTTGCCAAAAAAATGGAATTAAAACAAATTCCTTAATATCTCCCTTATTTATAAGTCCATCGCGATTCCATTCGCGTTCATACAGACGGACGGACGGACGGACGGACGGACAGACGGACGGACGGACGGACAGATGGACGGACGGACGGACGGACAGACAGACAGACGGACAGGTGTCAATCGACTCGGCTATTGATACTGATTCAGAATATCTATACTTCTACCAGATCTAATTGACTTCGCAGTCACGAAGAACATTCTACGCAATCTGATAAGTGCCGAATCACTTTCGGACCTATCATCCGATCACTCCCCGGTGCTACTAAATCTTCTCCAACGCCCGCAAATCATAGAGCATCCTCATAGGCTGATAACGCACAGAACCAACTGGCTTAAATACAAGAAATATGTTAGTTCCCATGTTCAGCTAACCCCGCAGCTCAACATCGAAGAGGACATCGACTGCTCTGTTGATGCTCTGGAATCTGTACTCGTAGCAGCAGCCAAAACTTCAACACCGCAAGGGATATCTGCGCAGTCCAGCCAGTACAGAACCAATCGGCAAATTGAAGAACTTGTTCTGCAAAAACGACGATTGCGACGAGATTGGCAGACCTACAGATCGCCATCTTCAAAACAGCGCCTCAAAGAAGCCACTCGCAGACTCACCAAGGCTCTAAAACAAGACGTAGAAGACGCGCAACGTCGGTACATAGAGCAACTATCGCCAACCAGCACAGAGTCCGCTGTGGACGGCTCATCCAAATTTTAGCGCACCGACCGAACCTGTCATTCCAATAAGAAACTCTTCAGGCAGCTGGGCCCGCAGCGACAAAGACAGAGCCAACACATTTGCTTCTCACCTACGAAATGTGTTCCAGCCAAATCCCGCAACTAATTCATTTGAACTGGACGCATTACCAACTAGTAGCCAAACTGAGACTGAGCCAATTGAGTTTCTGCCTAACGAGATTGCGAAAGTCATCAGAGAACAACTGAAACCAAAAAAATCACCAGGTTGTGATCTAATAACTCAAAAAATGATAATTGAACTTCCAAACTGCGCTATCTGCCTCGTTTGTAAGCTCTTCAACGCAATTACAAGACTTGGATACTTTCCAAAAAAATGGAAAAAATCGACCATTATAATGATACCGAAACCAGGAAAAGACCACACAATACCATCATCGTACAGACCGATAAGCTTACTCTCGTGCTTGTCAAAACTGCTTGAAAAATGCCTCCTTGCGCGGATAATCCCATACCTGAGGACAAACAATGTAATTCCAGCACATCAATTTGGCTTCAGGGAGAACCATGGAACTATCGAGCAAGTAAACCGAATAACATCAGCAATACGTACTGCATTCGAAAATCGGGAATACTGCAGTGCGATATTCCTCGACGTCTCTCAAGCATTCGACCGAGTCTGGCTCGAAGGTCTCATGTATAAAATCAAAATACTACTGCCTGAACATACTCACAAGCTATTTGAGTCGTACCTCTACAACAGAGTCTTCGCAGTGAGATGCAACGCTACTACATCCGACGACCACAGTATAGAAGCTGGAGTTCCTCAAGGCAGTGTACTGGGGCCAACCCTTTATGTTCTATTCACGGCGGATATACCCATAAACGAGCGACTGACAACATCTACATTTGCTGACGATACCGCTATCTTAAGTCGCTCTAGATGTCCAATTCAAGCTACAGCACAACTAGTCGACCACCTGGTGGTGGTGGAGAAGTGGCTATCAGACTGGCGTATCAAAATAAACGAGCAAAAGTGTAAACACGTTACGTTTACTCTTAATAGGCAGACTTGCCCTCCACTAACGTTATACAATACGCAGATCCCCCAAGCTGATGAAGTGACGTATCTTGGCATACACCTTGATAGGCGACTTACCTGGCGGAGACACATCGAAGCTAAAAAAATGCACCTAAAACTAAAAGCTAATAGCCTCCATTGGATTATAAATTCTCGATCCCGTCTATGCTTGGACTACAAGGTCCTACTCTACAATTCCACTCTAAAACCAATCTGGACCTACGGCTCGCAGCTTTGGGGAAATGCGAGCAGCAGCAACATTGACATCATACAGCGGCAACAATCCAAAATCTTGAGAACTATCACTGGGGCGCCATGGTATGTTCGGAACGATAACATTCACAGAGATCTAAACATTCTACCCGTAAAAGATGAGATAGTTCAACAAAAAGCGAACTACCACCTCAAACTATCTTTGCACCCAAATCATCTTGCAAGGTGCTTATCTCTGGTGTGCAACCGAACACGCCTCCAACGCAACGACCTACCAGCCCAGGAATAATCCATTAGGGCCCTTTCACTCGGATTCAGTTAACACGGCTGTTATCTAACGCATTATTTTAAGATTTGATAAACTTATTGTTAGTCTCCCTCTGGAGAAGATTCAATAAATAAATAGCAAAGCATTAAACAAGCCGAACAGTCGGGACCCCGACCGTAATATACCCTGTGGGTTTACAGGAACCCGCTCAAATTCACTCCAGATGAAATTCTCTAGTAATTCGTTTTTTAATTTTTGTGGGCGAAGGGGGCGTGGCATCGTGATACATTTTTCTGGACACATCAACCACAAAATATTCATAATGTGTGCCAAATCTCAAGTCTCCAGCTACAAAACTGCTTTTGTTATTAAGTTTTTGAGTGACAAAACTGCTTGCTTTATGAGGTTTTACTTAATTTGTGGGTGAAGGGGGCGTGGCATCGTGATACATTTTTCTGGACACATCAACCACAAAATATTCATCATGTGTGCCAAATCTCAAGTCTCCAGCTACAAAACTGCTTTTGTTATTAAGTTTTTGAGTGACAAAACTGCTTGCTTTATGAGGTTTTACTTAATTTGTGGGTTAAGGGGGCTTGGCATCGCGATACAATTTTCTGGACACATCGACCACAAAATATTCATCATGTGTCCCAAGTCTGAAGACTCTAACTGTAATATTGCTCTTGTTATAAGCTTTTCCGAATTGTAGGCGAGGGGGCGTGGCATCGTGATAACATTTTCTGGACACATCGACCCCAAGATACTCATCATGTGTGCTAAATGTGAAGTCTTTATCTGTTATATTGCTCTGGTTATGAGGGTTTTGTGCCAAAAAACTGCTTGTTTTATACTTTTACTCTTACTTAATTTGTGGGCAAAGAGGGCGTGGCATCCAAAAAAAAAGATAAACTTGATCTGCCTGCAAAAATTACCAGTACTGGGACACTAAGTTCAAGCTTCTAGCTCTTACAATCTCTGAAATCCTTTCGTTCATACGGACGGACCGACAGACCGACGGACAGACGGACATGGCTATATCGACTCGGCTATTGATGCTGATCAAGAATATATATACTTTATGGGGTCGGCCATGCTTCCTTCTGCCCGGTACATACTTTTAACAAACTTAATATACCCCCACAGGGTATAAAAAAAAAAAAAACGAAATGTGCAACGCATGAAAGCCGACCCTATAAAGTATATATATTCTTGATCAGCATCAACAGCCGAGTCGATATAGCCATGTCCATCTGTCCGTCTGTTTCTATGCAAACTAGTCTCTCAGTTGTAGAGCTATCTGAATGAAACTTGGTACAGATGAGTCATTTTTCTACATGTTGAAACTAGCCGGATCAGATCACTATATCATATAGCTGCCATAGGAAAGATCGGTTGAAAAGTGGATTAGGGCACTGCAAGGGTCTTGTCTTGCAACAGATCGTTGCAAAGTGTTGGCTGATTGCTCCAGTTCTCTAACTGAAGTATTTGCTCGCCGAGCTGCGTGCTCTGTAGTGTTTCGTCTCGATCTTTGTTCGAGATGATTTTAGCGAATTACAGTCTGTGAAGATGGTAAACTTCCTGCCATGTAAATAATGACGAAAATGTTTAACAGCGTTCCCAACAGCCAATGTTTCTAAATCGTATGAGGTGAACTTTGACTCATTCTTTGTGGTAGTTTTACTGAAATATTCTATTACATATGGCTTATTAACAATTCTGTGAAATAGTATAGCCCCATATCCAACAGCGCTTGCGTCCGTGTGCAACTCTATTGGATACTCTGGATCAAAAATTGTCAAGAATGGCTTATCCGTAAGGATACGGATGACTTTTTTTGCAAGTCTCTTCGTGATCTAATTTCCATTTAAAGCTTCATTTATCTGACTTTAAGAAGTATAATGACTTCATTAGTTCTGTAAATACGGGAACAAATTGTCTAAAATACTACGCCAACCTAATAAATTGTCGTAAGGTGAAAACAGATTTACGATGAGGCAGGTCCCTTAAGGATTCTATTTACGAAAGTTAGGTTGAATCTCTCCTGCCTGTACTTCATACCCAAGGTAATAAACTGTGGTTTATAAAAAACAAGCAGATCAGTCGAGCGGGCGCGACAGTAGGATACCCTGTGCAGGTCTTCAAAGAAAAGTATTTTCATTATAATGGGATTTAAATATATCGCTTAAAGTCGATTTTGTTGCATCGAGAGTAGGTAGCTTGCGATAGTCTGGCAACACTGAACTGCGGCTGTTGATTGTTTATGTTTAGCGCCACAGCAGACGAAAGGCAAATCAATCATACATGAGCAAACGCGTCTTTTCGTTCATTATATCGTCGGGCGGCGCAGCGACTGCGCTGCTACTGCGCTGCGACGCATCTGCTGCGCTGCATAAATTTGTTACTTGAATAACTTCTGAGTTCAATATCCGATCGTGATGAAATTTGTTGCACACATTGAGAGAAGGATACTCACCATGTGTGCCAAATCTCACGTCTCTAGCTATAAAACTGCTCTTGTTATAAGCTTTTTCGAGTTATGGGCGAAGGGGGCGTGGCATCGCGATGTCCAAGTCCAAGCTTTTTATCATGTGTGCCAAATCTCAAGTCTCTAGCTTTAACATTGCTTATGTTATGGTGATTTTTTTAATTTTAAAACCAACGGGACTCGATATCGAAAATTGAAAATAAACTCGATTTGAAGTCTCTAGCTCTTATAGTTGCTGAGATCCACGCATTCATACAGACGGACAGACAGACGGACGGACGGACGGACAGGTGTAAATCGACTCGGCTATTGATACTGATCAAGAATATATATACTTTATAGGGTCGGAGATGCTTCCTTCTGCCTGTTACATACATTCACACAAATTCATTATAGCCTTTTTTGCCCATTTTTAATGGGCACAGGCTATAAAAACATTTTTCAAGGTTCTTAACACAATTTGAACCCTCTCACATGCTACTTCCTTGGACGGAGCCACAATTAGAATGTCATCCATATCGACAATGACGAACGAGTATGCCAGATCTCCCAACGAGTTCAAAACTGATCTTTGAAAAACTGACGGTGCATTCTTAAGTCCAAATGGCATTGCTAAAAATTCATACTGTCCGTCAGGTGTGACAAATGCAGTATATTCAATTGAATTTGATTTAATTGATTGACCTAATAGTATCCACTTGCCATAGCTCATCTCAGTCTGGTTATCTGATCTGTTATGAGTGGTAAAGGGTGTTAGCAGCGCAGTCGCTGCGCTGCGGCGACGATATCACTGCGGACGGCAGTCCGCGCTAGTGGCGAAAGCAGACCCCAAAAACTCACACGTTGTGAAGTTTGCTGGGCTGCAGGCCACTAGCTATATATACACGCAATATTGGATATAGAGATCAGCCGGACCGATCGCAATGTGTTATATATCATTCGAAAGGTAATTTCGGTGGTTTTAATATGACATACTACACCTGTCAGATATTTTTCGAGATATAGCCGTTTGCATATCTTTGTCAAACTTTGCACGTTTTAATGTGGAGCTTAGGTTGGAGCATAAAGCCCCAACTTTTAAATGTAGATAGTTTGTAGAGTTGAATACGCGTCAAACGGTACTTCATTCACCCAAATCGGACTATCCATTCCAAAGATAATGGAACTGCTGAAAATTTAAAAAAATCGGACGACAGAATATCCCACAGTTCGAACCCGGGACCTCTCGCATGTAGGTCTAACCCATCAACCATTAAGCCAACGAGACTACCGTCAGGCGCGTGTTAAATTGCAATTTTGTTTAAAGAACTGTAATTGACATTACATTTTGCTCTCGTCGCTGCTGTTCTGACACTAAGGAAAATCCAACGAGCTATTTACCAAGTACCTGCTAAATTGCAGCTTTACTTGCATAGCTGTAATTATCCTTACATGTTCTTCTAGTCCATTCTGTTAAGATGAAAAAGTTACAAATAGGAATTATATGGGATATGATGAATCGATTGCAATTAAATAAAAAAAATATTTAAACTGCTACAGATATTATAAAATTAAAATAAACTTGAAGCCGCTAACTTTATTTGAACCTCGAACGTGCGCGTAAGAGTCAGACACTATAACCACTGAGCCAACGACGCACAGTGGCTCGTTTTCTCATTCTACTTTGCAAAAATCATATCTTTTGATCCAGGTAAGATATCACCAAAATTTAAAAAGGGTTTAATAAAGAATACCTGTCGCTTTAAAATGAGTGTAAGACCTTAAAATTCGGACGGCAGATAAATTTTCAGCAGGTGTTCAAAGTTGGATTTTGTGTTTATACGATGATTTTCGTGAAACGCGACATTCATCGTATGCTTTTTTCTGGAATTTATGTGTAAATTTGTGATTCTTTATACATAATTATATGTAAATTAATGTTTTAAATACATCTAAACACTAAAGATAACAAATTTGATGGATTTCATGTTTCAAATACATATATATCGTATAAATTCCTGTAAAAACAAAATGTAATTTCAATTAAACTTTTATACTATATATTTGATTTAATTTATATTTATATAAATAAATAACAATAAAACTATTCAATTAATGTCCTTGTTAATTTAATTTTCCTCAGCTATGTCTTCAAGTTCGTAACCTATGTACATTAAATCTACCATTTCTTTAGTATAAAACTCTTGCAGTTCTTTGCGACTTCACACAATTCTTTTTGTTGATATCAGTGGATCTGAAGAAACTGATAACTTATTAAAATAGTCTTAATTTTGTCTTTACCGTGTCACCTTGCAACTATTCGAGTACCTATATTTCTTGTACTTCTTGTTTATAGATTTCTGGACTTCTTCTAATAATTCCCCGATTGACAGACATTGGTTTTCGTTAAGATCTCCTCCGTGTACCAACATTTTATGAAGTTTGTTTTTGATCTTGTCGACCTCCGTCATATTTTCCTTAGCAAAGTATACTGTACTCACGGTCAATATAAACTTTTCTTAGCTTGGAACATCCATAAACATCTGAAATACATCTCGAATTTAGGAAGACATTTTGCGGTTTCAATATTTGATTTATATTACATAATACTAATCAGCACTGATTTTGATTAATATCGTGTTGGTTGCCAAAAGTAGACTGTGATACAATGCACCTAAATATTTAAATATATACCCTTAATCCCTACTATTAATTACCAACTTAAGTAGTACAAAAGATTAAACATGTGTAGTCATTTAAAATTTACAAACTTAGATAATTGGGTTTGGTAAACGCGGAAATTGAGTACGAAAAAGGGTTATAAATTACATAATCACTACCTGTTTGCTTGGGTTACATTAGTATATTTAGGTAGACAATGAATTCTTAATATTATATTTATGTAAAGTGTTCAATAAAAGGTCTAGTTCAACGGAAACACGTTCAAATAACGACCATTCCGTACCGTAGGTTGCGCAAAAATGCGAGCCCGGCGCCATTTTGGGTGCGCCACAACGCAATTTTGACCCAGTTAAAAGCGTTGTGCGTGAATTGTTTATTAAATAAAAAGTTAACTGGCACTTCTTGGCACCTAGACTTTCTTGAAGTTGTTGCAGAAATATCCACGGAATAACGTGTATATACCCGTTTGCCTGGACAAGCCTGGACTTTATGCTAAAAGTCTATCTAAAGTTAAAAAACAATGTCAAAAATAGTGCTTTAGTAAAAATATTATTTAAAATACTTCAAAACAAAAAAATAACAACATTTTTATACCATTCGCTTTAGAATCGACACACCTATTAGGTAAAAATAAGAAACTGAAAATTCATAGAACCATTTGGATGCAATTTCATCGCAAAAATGAAAAATTTTTCATAAAAAAACATTTTTATGAAAAATCGAATTTTTTTTCATGTTTGATGGGCTCTACCGCCGAAACCGTTTGCCCAAATTAAAAAATCTAAACGGATTTATAAATTTTGGACAATTCTCTATCAAACTGCATTTAAGGATTTTCCATGGCGAGAAATGACCGATTTCTTTTTTGCCACGTGAGTCTCGTGAGTGAGCCACTGTGCGACGCTGCTTCGTAGAATGCTCTAAAATGCAATTATGTTTACAAGGCCGTGATAATTCTTACATTTCTCACCGTTGCTGTTTTTCTTAAAACTCACAAAGCAAAATATGTGTAGATTAAAAATGTAATATCTGGGCAAAACGAATTATCCCAGATATGACCTATATACCAAAAGTTGCATAATTTCATTAGCTATGATATATTGAAAATATACCAAAATCGTAGGCGCCGTTTTCTTATTAATTGCATAAATATGCAAGCACACAAAAATTTACATAAAATTTTGATACCGTAACATACGACTTAATACAATAATAACTTTTAAACGAGTTAACAGATTTGGATTATTGAGGTACCAATCGATCCGTAGTTAACATTGGCATCATATAACATTAAATTTTTCTCTCATTAGGCACTAACGGGCCCACCAGCTCCAATCTAACAGCTGATACCTCGACAGGATTTTTTTACGGCACCAATCTGAAAACGCTATATTTTGTCAACTCGAATTTTGCCTGACATGTGTTATATATCAAAATTTGCGCAATGTCTCCACGCTTTAGAATAAATAATCAAAAATACAAACTTAAGGACTCAATTTTTTGCAAATTCACAAAAAGTAAAAAAAAAAAATTAATTATGTAATTTTTACATCATGTAATAATCTTACAGACTTAGTTTAAACTTATATTAAAGCTATTTTGATAGCCTTTCGAGTGATGTAAAAAAAATGTCATAGGGTCTATGGTTTGACTGCAGTTTTCAATTGAATTTTCAACTATTCTAGCTTTTTCCCGCCAAACTAGCGGTTTTTCAAAAAAATTGTGGAACAAACGTTTCTTAGATTTCTGGAAGTAACACGCTCAAGAAAATTCATCCCGATATCTCAAAGATTGGTCCAGACAAACCAACACACAAGATTTTCATCTCAGCTTGATGGCGTGATCAAAAATTTAAAATTCCATAATCTTTGGAATGGATAGTCCGATTTGGGTGAGTAAAGTACCGTTCGACGCGTATTCAACTCTACCAACTATCTACATTTAAAAATTGGGGCTTTATGCTCCAGCCGAAGCTCCACATTCAAACGTGCAAAGTTTGACAAAGATATGCAAACGGCTATATCTCGAAAAATATCTGACAGATCAGATAATAGTATGTCATATTAAAACCACCGAAATTACCTTTCGAATAATATATAACACATTGCGATCGGTCCAGCCGATCTCTATATCCAATATTGCGTGTATATATAGCTAGTGACCTGTAGCCCAGCAAACTTCACTACGTGTGAGTTTTTGGGGTCTGCTTTCGTCACTAGCGCGGACTGCCGTCCGCAGTGATTAGCTATTATTATTTGAATTTTTGTGATTTAATGATTTTTATTTTGGATCTCATTTTTATTTGATTATTAATTTTTCATTTTTATTTATTTTTATTATTTTAATGCTATTATATATGTATTATATTTATATTCATTTACATAATACATAAATATAAATATATATAATAATAATAAAAGTAAAAATAATAATAATAATAATATCAATATTATAAAATATATTTTCAATTTTTCATATTGTTCATATTATTTTAATTTTTTGCTGTTTTTGGACCCTTTTTTTAAATTTACAATAAACTTGTCCGAAATGCCACGTCTCAGTCGGCAGTCTGCATCTCAGCAATCTACAACTCTTAAGGAATAGAGTAACTAGGGAAAACACTATTTATTCAGCATTAGAAAAAGCGAATAATGCAGCCTCTCAGAGAGATCGTAGGGAAGACCCAGAATATAGAGATAGAGTATTAGAGATTAGAATTAGCGCCGCTCAACTAGACGTTACAATGCAGAAGATCAGTATCAAAGACGGGTTGACAGTTCTGATAGCAGAAGACAAAGTCGGGCGGAGTCAGACTATCGGCAGCGGGAAAGGGTGGCCGATAATCTGCGTAGGTCGAACCGTAGACAGGATATAGACATACGGACAGCAGTGAGGCAGCAAACTACTAGGCAGAGGGGACAGAGACGAACAGACGCAGAGTATCGGCAGCTCGAAAGGGAAGCCGATAATCTGCGTAGATCAACGCGTAGGCAGGATATCAACATACGGACAACAGAGCAGCAGGGAAATACTCGATTCATGGGGCAGAGACGAGTAGACGCAGAATTTCGGCAAGGGGAGAGGGGGGCCGACAATCTGCGTAGATCCAACCGTAGGCGGGACATTAATATACGGACATCCGAGCAGGAAGTAAATACTCGTATGAGGCGACAGAGACGAGTAGACGCAGAATTTCGGCAGTTCGAAAGGGAAGCCGATAGTCTGCGTAGATCGAACCGTAGGCGGGATATAAACATACGGGCAACAGAGCAGCAGGGAAATACTCGTTTCAGGGGGCAGAGACGAGTAGACGCAGAGTTTCGGAAACGGGAAAGGGAAGCCGATAATCTGCGTAGATCTTTACGAAGACGGGATCCAATATACAGAAGAAACGAACAGAGACGAAACACATTCCTTAGAGCTGTTGGACGATCTGATATTGAGCGTCGTATCTTAGAAAGGGAAGGAGATCGGTTAAGTCGATCTCAAACTAGGGACAATCCTGCGCGGAGGATTTTCGAGCAAGCTCTCAATAGTGCACGGCGACAAAGTGCTCGATTGTTAGAGCGACAAGCAATTGCTGACGCCTTAAGACGTATTAGTCAAAGAGTCAGCCAGAATAGGAGCCTTTCTCAAAACAGGGAAACAGAAAACCGACGTAATGCTGACCGTATGAGAGAAGATCGTGCGAATAAAGTTCAGGGCGATATTGTACCCAGCTTAACCCCTTTAGAAGCTCAAATAGGCATTTTTAATCGAATGGTAAAGCTGGGTCCAAATCAAGTTTGCCTTTGTTGTAAAGGCCTGTGGTTTCCACATCAACTGCACAGGATTACTCGTACTTTCATTGAGAGTCGAAATGAGTATAGTGCGGACATTTTAAGTCTTTCAAGTCAGTTTCCCTCTGCTGACGACTGTTTTAAATTCTGCAATACCTGTAGCAGTAATATAAAATCTGGAAGGAAACCAAAATTTTCCATAACTAATGGATTAGATTTTCCTGATCTGCCCGAGTGTCTCAAAGGACTTACTCCATTAGAGGAACGACTCATTTCTCCTCGACTTCCGTTTATGATTATAAAGACTTTAGGCGTTGGTCATCAGAGTGCGATTAAAGGAGCTGTAGTCAATGTTTCCATTCCTGTTAGCAATATCATGACTTCCCTTCCACGAGCTTTCAATGAAACAGATTTAGTACAGCTTCACCTCAAACGTAGAATGGTTAACACTCATGATTTCATGGCCGAAACTGTTAGACCCCTTAAAATTGCAGATGCAATCAGGTATTTAATAGATACCGAAATTTATAGGAAACATTATGTTGTCCTTAACGAAGAATGGATTTCAGAATATACTTCTGAAGCTGTTCCATTCGTAGCTTCTCAAGCAGACGCAGAGTTAGTTGAGGGACTAATTCGCGAACCATTTCGTCCTAAAGAGGATGTGGAAATGGAGGAGCTCAATCCTGGGGGTCAAGAAACTCTGCTTGAGAATAATCAGATTGATAATATTGCCTTGCAAAGAATCATAATTGCTCCAGGCGAAGGCCAAAGACCCCTAGATATGATTATGGATGCTGATTCTGAGGAATTAGCATTTCCTACTATATTTGCAGGCAACAAACGTAAGACTAAAGAGAGTTTTACAACCGTTGTGAGATCTGAGCTTCGAAATTTTGATAGGCGCTGCTGTAGAATTGATAAATTGTTCTTTAATTGTAAGAAATTAAAACTTATCAATATTCGAAACAATACTTCGATTTGCTTGAGAAAGCACAGTGCTTTTCGCGCTATTACAGCCTCGAATGCTCTAAATGAAGAACATATGGACCACCTGATTCGCCACGATGAAGGCTATAGGGTTCTTCAAAACATTCGCACGTCTCCTGCTCATTTGGAAGCAGAAAAAAAGAAGGTAATGGCCATGATTCGCCAATTTGGCCTTCCTACATTTTTTATTACATTGTCGTCTGCTGAAAGCAAATGGCTAGAGCTGCTTGTTCTTCTCAAAAAGAATGTGGACAAGCAAGACGTTACAGAAGAAGAAGCATTCTTGTTATCTTCTCAAGAGAAAGTGCGGTTAATCCGCACTGATCCTGTAACTTGTGCTCGGTATTTTGACTATCGGTATAGGCAATTATTTAAGCTAATGAAAAAGCAAGGGGGTTTTTTCGGAGAACATCATGTTGTTATGTACTACTGGCAAGTTGAATTTCAGCAGAGAGGCTCACCTCATATCCACGGAATGTTTTGGCTGAAAGATGCCCCTGAAGTGGATTTCGACAATGATGCGTCTATTCCTCCAGTAATAGATTTCATTGATCAGTTTGTTACCACAGAGGTAACAAACGTCGACCTCTCTCCATATATTGACTACCAAAGGCACAAGCACACGCATTCGTGCAAACGTGAAGTTAGAGGAAACTCTATTTGTCGCTTTGGTATTCCATTTTTTCCAATGCCTAAAACAGAAATTCTAAGGCCACTGCCTCCAGATACTCTCCACGTTTCAAAACATCTCGCAAATTCTTAAATTCATCTTTTGATATTGCCAGCATTGAACACTTGACCATATTCGACAACTTTTTGTATCAAGAACAAGTGAGTCTCTCTTACGAGGACTATATATATATATGCTATATGGTCTGGTTTGAAGAAACCACAAATATTCCTTAAGAGAAGTTTTACAGCAATTAATGTTAATTCATATAATAAACACATTCTTGCAATGCAAAGGGCTAATATTGATATCCAATTCATGTTAGATCCCTTTGCATGCTGCAGTTATATAATTAGTTATATAAACAAATCCCAAAGAGGCATTTCCCAATTGATGCGTGATGCCATTGAAGAAATTAAGAATGGCAATCTCTCCATCAAGCAAAGACTGCAGTATATTGGCAATAAGTTCATTTCCGGCACTGAGATTTCTGCTCAGGAAGCCACCTATTGTTGTTTAGGTATGCGATTGTCTGAGACTAGCAACGCAGACGTATACATTAATACGTTATTACCTGAGCATAGAATCAAAATGCTCAAGCCTAAACAACAACTACAAGAAATGTCTCCCGATTCAAGTGACATATTTGTAGTGGGCTTACTGGATCATTATGAACAGCGACCACATAGTCTCGATGGCCAGTGTTTAGCCGATTTTGCTGCTGAGTACAATTTTACAAAAACAATAAGAGCAACTCGTCAGAGTATCGATGATGAAGATGGTAATGAAAATGAGAACTTAGGTGGTTACCTCTTCCTCTTCTCGATGGAAGTGGGTTTGTTAGGGAGAGGACAAAGCCTCGCATAATTCGTTTTAGGAGTTTTAGTTTAAATACCGATAGACAAGATTACTTTAGAGAACTAGTCATGCTTTATATTCCTTGGAGAAATGAAGAGGTAGAGTTAGTGCAGAAAAATTGCGAGGACGTTTATTCAGAAAACGAAGAGACAATTAGGGTTAAATTTAAGAAGTATAACATATTAGAAGATTTAGAAGACGCGCTTAGAAGGGCCATGGAAATTTAAGGCAATAGCGGGGAAGAACAGGTAGATGGACAGGTAGATGACGAATTTAGGGTTTTAGCTTTTCCGGAAATTAGTTCTCAATTGAATGTTTTAAATTTAAAGGGCAATAATAACGAAAATGTACAAAATGATGATTCGGACGGTACTACCCGAATAATAAAACTTCCGCCAATAATATCCCCAGAGTGTTTATCGAACTTAGTTCGATCATTAAATTTGAAGCAAAAAACTTTTTTCACTCACGTTCTACATAATGCCCACCATAATACAGTTTTTCACGAATTTGTCGGTGGTGGAGCAGGGGTTGGCAAAAGTAGGCTAATTTCAGCACTTTTTCAGTCCCTCTCTCAATTATATAAGCGTAGGCCTTGATGCGACCCAAATACTGCAAAAATTCTTCTGTGTGCTCCCACTGGAAAAGCAGCATTCGGAATCGGGGGTTCTACCCTTCATTCTATGTTTTCACTTCCCGTGAATCAATCTGGGTCCACCTTTAAAAATCTAGGAGATGACTTATTAAATACCCTTCGATCAAGATTTATTGATCTTAAGGTTTTAAGGATTGATGAAATTTCAATGGTTGGTGCCAAAATGTTTTTCCATTTGGACTCGCGTCTTAAACAAATTTTAAATAACAGAGAAGCACCATTTGGTGGGATATCTGTAATTGTTTTCGGCGATCTTAGACAGCTAAGTCCTGTTGGAGATAGATGGATTTTCAAATCCAATTCTGAGTTGCATGACCCATACAGTACTATATATGGGTCGTCTCTGTGGGACTCTTTAAGTTTTTTGAACTCACTGAGATTATGCGACAACGAGATGACCAAGCTTTTGCAATAGCATTAAATAACATGGCATCCGGTCAGATGTCATCTGCTGATATAACTTTACTTCGCTCTCGAATTGTCGAAGAAGGACAATTCCCAAATGACGCAATTCATTTGTTTTATAGAAATGAGGACACAAGTATTTTTAATACGGCAAAACTAAACTCCATTGCAACTGCTCAACACATTTCAAATGCTCTTGATTTTATAAAGGCTTCTCATCTTAGTGCAGAAGTCAAAAACAGACACCTAGAGGCAGTCAAAAATTTCCCAACTTCCAAAACTCAAGGGTTATGTACCTCTCTTATTTTAAAAACTACTGCCAAATACATGATGACGGTCAATGTAGATACGGCAGATGGTTTAGTAAATGGAGCTTCGGGTATTTCAATGGATATCAGCTTTAGTACATCCAATTCTCCTCAAGTTCTTTGGATACAATTCATAGATGAAGGTGTAGGAATTAATGCTCGGGCTAAGTGCCCCCATTCTCTGGAGTCTTCTTGGACTCCAATTCAGAAAACAACAAAAAGTTTTCAAATTCATTCCAATCAACAAATTACCATTGACCGAAAACAATTTCCAGTTATATCTGCAGAAGGTATAACTATACATAAAAGTCAAGGAGCAACATATAGTAAAGTTGTGGTTCATACAGCTTCTCGAATGATTCGTGAAGCTTTATATGTAGCTTGCAGCAGAGCAACTAGCGCAGCAGGCCTTTTCATTGTTGGGGGATTCCCACCCCCAAAATCTGACCGCCAGTCTCCAGTAGAGCAAGAGCTTCGAAGTCTGCGCACTACAAAATTATTAAATAGTCACTATAGCTGTCTTTTTGACAGCAATACATTTATCGTATTGTTCCATAACACGGAAAGTTTGCATTGCCACATTAGCGATATTGGCTCCGATCAGCTAATGCTTCATTCTTCGCTTTTATGTTTCGTTGAGACTTCCACTTTCTCAAACGAGACATATAAAATTCCTGAATATAGTGACGTAGTGCGCCTAGATTGTGAATCAGCAGTTAATAGATCTCGACCAAAAAGAGGCATTCTTATCCTCATAAAAAATGAGCTTTTCGAGAATGTTAGTCTTTGATCCAGTGGTCGATATTATGCTGATTCAAATAATGTTGCTTCTGGAGTGTTTGAGTTTGTCGTATTTAAATACAAGTCTTTAGGAATATTAATTTTGTACAGAACACCCAGTTATCCATTGCTTAAATTTGAAGCTGAATTTGAGGACTTATTTCAGACATTTTCATTTTTAGATAGTAGCTCTTTAATTTTAGGAGATTTTAATATGTGGGTACGATCTCTCAGAGGCTGCAGTGAAAGGATTTATACCTTCTTAGGTAACTTAAGGTATGAGTCTCTTTTACATTTAAATTCGTCTACAACCAATTTTGATACACACATTGATTGGGCGATGACAAATTTGTCCGATAGCAGGGCCAACGCGCGCACCTTTGAGACGATATACAGTCACCATAGTGCAATTTTAGTTACTATTCAAAATAGTGACTTGTAGTAGGTCTGCAAAAACATCGATGACATTTTCGATGTTTTGTAGAATTGCGATATATCGATGTTTCGTTCGCAACATTGATGTTTCACTGCACGGTGAGTCTCTAAAGAAAAACTTCTTTTAATAAATTGCGTGATTACAAATTTCAGCAATTTATGTGTTATTTTAACTACCCTGAAAATTTTCGATGTTTTCAGCGATATATCGATGTTTGGAAAAGTCGATGCTGACAACATGGATGTACGTAATATTGATGTATTTGCAGCCCTAAGTTTTAGATAATTTACTTGCTATATTTTCTAAGTCTGCATATAATATGTAAGATAAAAATATTTTACTTATTTACTTAATTATTATACTATTTATATTATTATTTTATATGCATAAAAGTATTATTATATTTAGTTCTTTATTAGTATAATAGTATTATTATATTTATTTCTTTATTCTTTATTATTATATACATTATTCATCTGCGCAGATAGCAGAAATGTAATTTTTTTGGGGAACGTTGGGGTTGTTTTATACAACTCAAGTCGACTCGTAGTTCCCCAAAAGTTCTTTTGGGTTAAATGACCCCATTACATCTGTAGTGGCCTCCCCGTGGTGTTCCCTGGGTACCGATTATAATTTATTAATCGGAAGCTAATTCGAGCGGCGACACCGTATTTAGGTTTATATATAAGTATAAGTATCTAAGATTGTTACTATTATATCATTTTTGAAGAATAAGTAAAGGGTCTCTTACAGTCGGCTTCAGCTGTAGCCTTTTCGACTGGTTTGCATTTACTTTGTCTCTATTTGGTCCTAGATATGGACACGGGCCGGGCACTACAGGCAATTTCACTGTGTGCTCACGCGATTGCGTGTTACCTAATTAAATTAAGTACGGGCTCGTGCATCTCGTATTAAACATTATTGGCGCGTGCTCATCTCTAGTTTGGAATTCGCAAGAAATGTGAAGCATGAATGTCGCCATTAACGGTAAATCTTCGTCGCGGTGCGAGATGCGACGTGCACAATGTGAATTTCATCACAGCGTTCAAATTCATTTAGTTGCAGTTTAGAGTTGAAGCGGCACGATGTCAGTGAACAGTGAAAAAAGTGTGTGTGATCAAGACGATTTAGAAAATCTACTACAAGAGTTTAATTTATTGGAAGTTTTGCCTTACTTGAAAGGTAAGTTTTAAAAATCAAATTATAAGTGAAATAAGTGAAATGCGTTTAATAATATACAGAATAAACGCGGATTTTAAAGTAGTATGTATGTAATCTATACATATGTAAATGTATACATAAATATTTAGTATGTGTACATAAGAATATTCATACATACATAAATATGTATGTGCGATTGTACTTTCATTTTAGCTTAGTATTTATTTTAATACGGCCATGCTCTTTTTTATTTAATTATATGCATATGTACATATATACCCAGTACCAGACATATTCCTACAAGTTTGTGGAAGAGTAAATATGTAAATAGGTCACGTACGCACAACTGTAGTGTTTCCGATTTGATATACTTTATATCACTTTTTTTCACGTTTTACATTAAAGATTACATTTTAGTTCATGGCAATAATCGACTCAAATTTTATTTGTGTAATTATATATATACACATATATATACATATACATGTAAATGTTGATGCCACCGCTAACAGCTTCCATTGCGATCTTGCTGTGACCCCGCGAATGCTGAAAATAAATTTAACTTGAGCCGACTAATTACAAGATGGATATATGTATATAAATCTGCGAAGTATTAATTATTATTATACCCTGTGGGGGTATATTAAGTTTGTTAAAAGTATGTAACGGGCAGAAGGAAGCGTGGCCGACCCCAAAAAGTATATATATCCTTGATCAGCATAAATAACCGAGTCGATATAGCCATGTCCGTCTGTCCGTCGGTCTGTCGGTCCGTCGGCCACTTTGCCACAAAGTAAGCAAAAGTAAAAGTATATAACAAGCAGTTTTGTAGCTTAAAACCCTCATAACAAGAGCAATATAACAGCTAAAGACTTTACATATAGTACACATGACAAATATTTTGAGGAAAAAGTTATCACGATGCCACGCCCCCCTCGCCTACTGTAACGTTACATCTGTAAGCAATAAAAGCTGAGCTGTCGGGTCTTCTTCTATACAGCCTCGTCTGGGAAAGGGAATCGGGTGTGTGCACTATGCTACGCTCTGTGGATGGCTCGCCGGATGGGGTCGGGGTTTCCTATCCCTTATATTCCTCTGACACACTTACGACACAAAAATAAAGTTTAAGTGCACGTGAAACTAATACTATTCTACTCAAGTCATTAAAAATAAGAAATTAAGCTGTGTCAAAAATTATTCCCGATATGCGGACTAGATATGCAGAATGGCCAACCAAGTATTTATATGAACATGATGTGGTTGTTCATATGCTCTCTAAACCCTCCCTACCTTGGCAATTGGTGAGCGAAAAGAATTAAAATTGCCCCTAAATTAATTATACTCGATATTCCTTCATTATGACGTACTCATGACGATACAAGTGATTTATTAGAAATTCATTTCCTTAGTATGATTACAATTAAATATAAAATTTTACGTTTCATTACGTTCATAGGGTAATTCAAATAATATTCAATGATCGTAAACCTTTAAGACAATTTCTTTGATTTAATCGAATGTTATAGCTAAACTCCGTTAAATTCATTTTGCTAGGTAGCCATACGAAATTTTGAAAGTATATAATATAGTTATAACTTACATTAGGTGTTACTCACAACTATACATCCATCGCTGAGTCTGTTGGTACCAAAGAACTGATGACGCTGTAGTTGCTGTTCAATTGAAGTTATGTAAATGTGCATGTATCTTATTCGTGTGGTCTACCAACTCAAAACGAAATCCTGCCAAATTAGATTCGATTAATCATCATGTAAATTTACAAACTTAGAATATATAAAAAAACCAGTCGGAAAGGCTACAGTCGAAATCGACTATAAGAGACCCTTTACTTATTCTTCAAAAATGAAATAACAGTTACAAACATACAGACTTATATATAAACCTAAATAAATTTGACGCTGCTCAGATTAGCTTCCGATTAATTAAATATAATCGCTTATGTTACACTTGAATTATTAACACACAAATGTTAATCTTAACATACAAATGTTAATCTTAACATACAAATGTTAATCTTAACATACAAATGTTAATCTTAACATACAAATGTTAATCCTAACATACAAATGTTAATCTTAGCATACAAATGTTAATCCTAACATATCTGCACATTTCCTGCACATTTCCTGTCATTGTACATTCGATAATTTGTTTGCTTCAAATCTCCGGTGTTTATTGTCCGATTTTGATGAAATTTTCAGTACGCATCGAAAGGAAAGTAAATTTTATGTATGCCGATTTTGGAACTTGTATCTTTTAAATTACTCGAGTTATTTGGGGTTTTCCGATTTTTATGGGCGGGAGGGGGCGTCGCAAAATTCTAAAACAAACTTGACCTTTTCGGGGGTCACAGGAGTATTGTCACCAAATTTGGTGACCCTAGCTCTTATAGTCTCTGAGATCTAGGCGTTCATACAGCAGGACAGCAGGACAGACGGACAGACGGACATGGCTATATCGACTCGGCTGGTGATGCTGATCAAGAATATATATACTATATGGGGTCTGCCGGACTTCCTTCTACCTGTTACGCACATTTTTTTTTTGACAAACTTAATAGACCCTATTTACTTTTTTAAAGTAAAGGGTCTAAAAAATTCAATTAGGTACAAAAGGTAGTAGCTCAAGCCACTATAAACGCATTTAATGCGTTATCCAAAAAAAAAAGAAGAAAATCCAACAAGCAGCACATTCCCAAAGGCAATTCGCAATCGGGAGAGAGAGTGCAATTCCAAGTAACTGCTACTCTCAATTCGCTCTCGCTCTTCACGTCCAGAAGAAGTTTGATGCGGCAACACTGTCGAGGTTATGCACAGTGGGACAAATAACACCACGAGGTCTGCAGATTTCGAAGGGTTATATCACAATCTGTATGTTGAAGGTAAGGAGCAGAGTGCCGGAATCCTCGCCTCTGCGACAGATCCGCGATGCGTGCCCTTGCCCCAATCGTTGTACGTAAGCACAGCGCAGTATTTGTGGGCATGTGCATGAAAAACTGCGTATCCAAATGTGCAGCTGCCCACGGCTAAGTTTGCGAGGTACAGATCGCGCTCAGCGCGTGAAACGCTTGCCGTCGACACTGAAATTGTGTAATTAATCTAAGGAACAACACACAAGCATTAGCACAAAGCACTTTTTAAGTTTTCGTATGATATCACCTTTATATGAAAATTCGACCGGCACAATATGCGAGAGAGAGCGATGTTAACTGGTCCGTGATGGTCAGTTTATATCCATGCTCAGAAATTAATTTCCTTTCTGTTACAATTATATGTCTGTACTTTTATTTGCAAAATTATTTAATTTGCACGAAGTCACATGGATTTTAAAATTGATATATATATCAAAACACGTCTTGACTGCTTAGGCGATAGAACAGAAAAGATCGACAGCCTGAATATCTGTTGCTTGCAAGGTGCGTTTTGTCAAGGCGGCGAGCTTTCAAACGGTATCCTTCCAGTGCTGAATGGTATGAGATAGCAAAAGAGCGAACCAAAGACGGAGACAAAATACTCTGACACTAAGGAACTGTTTTAATAGCTGCGAGCGAGGCTCTGCTGACAAAGACAATGGGTCAGTTTTCCCTTATATGTGACAAAATATAGAAACATACAATGCTCAATAAAAATATTATTAAAATCATAAAAAATTGCTTTGGGGTAGTAATCTGTCCACTACAAACCACAGATGATGCCACTGAAGATACCGAGGTGGCATAATCAGACTAAAGGACGGTTTGCTACCCTGTCTGAATATCTTTCAAATGGTAAACTCCGATAATCTTGCCTTGTTCGTTAGCCAATTCATAGTAAACGGGGCTTACTTTTCGAATGACCTTAGCCTTGGCAAAAACAAGATCTAGTTTACGACTGTACTGTTTGCTGGCATTACTTTGAGAAAATTTTCGAGCATATACAAGTTGGCCTGGTTTTAGTTGAATGCTCCTGCTGCGCAAATTGTAAACTCGAGCGTTGGCTTCATGGGCGTTGGCAATATTTGCCTTTGCTTCACTTCTAGCCAATTGTAATGCATCCGGATAGCTCAACCTAGTGTCATCACTAAGCAAGTTTAGCTTTCTAAGCAGCTCATAATCTTTTCCATTTACTATCATATTTTGACCAAAGGTCAAAAAGTATGGTGAATAGCCGGTACTGCTGTGTACACTAGATCTAATCGCACCATTTATTTCGTTTAATTTCTGATCCCAACAAGTATGATCAGTTCCAATATAAGCACGTATTGCTGCTAGCACCGATCTATTTAGCCGTTCACTTGCATTGGCTTGCGGAGAATATATTGCAGTACATATATGCTTAACAGAAAATCGAGTTAAAAAGGCTTCAAAGTATCCTGATCGAAACTGCGAGCCGTTATCGGTCAACACTGATTCTGGTACCCCAAAGGTGAAGAAAATCGAGCTCTCAAGAAAATCACAGATTTTCGGTGACGTAAAACGCTTCAACGGGCAAAGAAAATGAAACTTCGTACAGTGATCGACAACTATTAATAGTCCAATGTTTCCAGCTTTAGATCGCGGATATGGTCCTAGCAAATCTAAGTATAATCGCTGAAATGGTCTATCAGATACAACGGGCCTACCCATAGGTGGTTTAAGTACAACATTTGGACTCTTAGTTTGCCTACAGATTGAACAGTTTTTGATATACTCACGAGTTTGAGCAACCATCCGTGGCCAAAATAAGTAACGTTTTAACTAATTAATCGTTTTACCGATGCCACAATGCGAAGCACTTGGAGAATCATGAGACTGCTGCAAAACATTATTGACAATTCCGGAAGGCACCCATAGCTTCCATAAACCTGCCTCTTGATTTGCGTCACCAGTTGTCATTTCCGTTTACTTATAGACAAAGCCATCACTAATTTTTAAATCTGGTAATTTAGCTTGATTGTTCTTTACGCGCTCAATAAGATCAAGGTATTCTGGGCTACGAAAATGGTCAGAAGATAAGTCAATGATAGGTCCTGTTTGAGCGAACTCATCAATCGTCGGTTCGTTCTGTCTAGACAGAGTGTCTGCGACTACATTCAGAGATCCTCTTCTGTGCTCTATTTTAAATAAAAAACCCTGCAATTAAATAGCCCATCGAGCTAATCGACCTAACAGGTCTTTTTGACGCATGAGCCATTGCAATGATTCATGGTCGGTAACAACCAAAAAGTCTTGGCCTTCTATGTAAGGGCGAAATTTCTTTATCCCCTTTATGACGGCTAAGCATTCTAACTCCGTGACGGAATAATTCCTTTGAGCCTTAGTTAGCTTCACTGACATAAAAGCGATTGGCATTTCTACGCCTTGCTCATTATCTTGTGACAACACGCATCCAAGTCCATATGAGCTAGCATCACAAAGCAATGTGAATCTTTTAGAAAAGTTCGGAGTGATTAAAATTGGAGCTGATGTCAATCGTTTCTTCAATTCAATAAATGCTTTGTCTGCTTCATCTGTCCAAGTGAACGCTGATTTCTTTTTCTTTAGACACTCCGTTAATGGGTAACTCAAGGTGGCGTAGATTTCAACAAAACGACGGTACCAACCCGTTAATCCTAGGAAGCGCCTAAGCTGTCTAACCGTAATTGGAACAGGGAAGTCGTTAATTGCTTGAATCTTAAAAGGATCGGTTTTGATTTGGCCATTTCAAATTATAAAACCAAGATATTTGATCTCCCTCATGCAAAACTTAGACTTGCTCGCATTAATTGTTATGTTGGACTTGCGAAGACAGAGGGCAACTTCCTGCAGTAATAGCAAATGAGAGTCAAAGTCATCAGAAAGAACAAGTAAGTCATCTAGATATACAAAATTTCGATTTCGAAGGTGAGGCGGAACCACGTGATCCATTAACCGGCACATCGTTTGCGGTGCGTTTGTTAAACCAAATGGCATCACCTTGTATTGATACAATGGCCTATTGGGTATTGTGAAAGCAGTATATTGACGAGACTGTTCTTCTAACGGAATCTGCCAAAAAGCATGCTTCATGTCTAGTCCGGTAATAAAACAAGCAGGAGGCAAGCGACTGAGTATCCCATCGATATGGGGTAAAGGATATGCATCTTTACGAGTATGCTTATTCACTTCGCGTGAATCTAAGCATAACCTAATTTTTCCATTTTTCTCTACAATAACACAATTGCTGCTCCATGCGCTGTTAGATGGTTCAATTACATCTAAAGCTAACATATTATCTATCTCAGTGAACATTAATTTTTCTCGAGCAGGCGACACTGGCCAATGCCTTTGCTTAATAGGCTTTGTGTCTCCTACATCTATAGAATGAGAGATAACACTTGTCCTACCCAATCCTTCAACTTCGAAAGACGGAAAAATCTTAATCACTGCGTCTAATCGCTTTTGTTGCTCTGATGATAGATTATGTAGTTTTAGAGGATCCATTTCATTATCTGAATCTCCCACATCTAATTCGGATACTTTTGGATTCAAGATTTGTTCCACTAGTCCAAAGCTTGACCAAAAATCCATGCCTAGATACACAGTTTGTTTTAACGCTGGTATGAGAAAGAATTCGATAGGTTTGGTAATATTGCGATAAGTAATTAAGGAAGTAAGAATACCCACTACTTTACAAGTGCTCCCATCAGCTTTTTTAACGTTGCCGGAGCAAGAGCGAGTTTTCGAATTAGACTGCAATTCACGAGCCAATTCATTGCCGATGCAGCTAACAGATGCTCCTGAATCTAATAAAGCTTTATGGATACAACCTTCAACCTGAATTTCGATGTACAATCTATTATCGGAGTTGAAAATTACTGACGAAACTAATTTCTTACGTATGCTAAGGACTTTTCTCCAAAATTCCCTTAAGCGAATGGTAGAGCGCTTTGGTTTGCTTATTAATTCAAACCCTTGCTGATTTCCAAAAATTCTATTTCTAGCTTCCATATATTTTTTTAATCTTAAATGAAAAGGTAAATGTTTATTTAAAACTACTTTAGGTGACGGTAAGCTCGACTATGGCACACAGGAACAATCCCCTTCCGTTTGAGTTGAGCTCTCGATTTTCAAAGTTTTGGATGCGCTTAATTGGTGGAGGTTTGCGCATCCCTTAACCGGTTTTCCGGCGGATTAGACTTTACGCACCGCGGCTTATACCTTTTTTTCGTACCACATCCGTAGCAAAATACTCTGCGTACTTCAAAACAGTCGTCGTATCGGTGACCAATTTTGTCACAATTCCAACAGACAATTTTATTTCGAACTATACCAGCTATTGTTGCATCTGTCTCAGTATCTTCCTCTTCTACAAGTTCAGAGATATTCCGACGAAAGTTAAATGGAGTTTTAGCTGACGAGTGGCGAAGCTCGCCATAAAAATGTTCATGCTTTTGTACCTCTTTTTGTAGAACCTCCAGGGAACAAATTCGCAAATGCAATAACTCATGTCTAAGCGAAGATTTCGAATTATCAATTAAAAGCTGTACTAATTCTGATTCTGATATGGAACGTATAAGTCTATTAGTTAAATCTTCAATGCCTACTTGATAGACATCGAACGGCTCGGACTCGCCTTGCCGACGCTTTGCTATCTTTCTCCAAATATCAACATCACTATCCGTATCATCATACTTATCACGAAAAGCGGAGCAAAAGATTTCCCAAGTAAAGTGTGGGTTTTTCCGATGGAAATGCCAAAACCAATCTGCCGATTTTCCTCCCAATAGCAAGTGCAAATGGTCGCAAATGATTTGAAATTCATTACGAAGAGTTTGTGCTGTGAGGGATCGAACACGGTAAATAAATTCACTAGCTGACAAATTATCTTTAGTGCCGTCAAAACGGACACGCCAATTTTTAAATATATTGCCAACTTTTTCTGGGGCTTTACTCGACACTGTACTTCTGGGCCTCAATATGTTGTCTGGACTGCTAACACTTGAGCTTTCAACTGGCCGAACTGGAATTTCGGTGTTTGCGTTTGGCTGCCAAGATGAATTTTGGGGGCTTAACCGTAAGGATGAAAAATGAGTTTGCAACGAAGATGCTTTGTGTGCTGTGAGTTGTTCTAGCATAACCTTTTGTTGAGCTTGCATAGTTGCTTGGATATAACTAGCTATTTCATTTGGGCTTACCGGTACATTTTGTACATCTGACTGCGCAGAATCATTGTTTCTATGACTGGGACCCGTTAGAGGTCTATTCATGGACCTGGTCTGCATACCTCGTTTAGGTATAGATCCCGTGCCTCTTCCACGTGAAGAACGATCGTTTCTTCGATTTGAAGAAGGCATTTTAAAAGAATCGTTTCCTAAGCTGCTAGCGTTTCGACTACTGCGTGCTTCTGCGTCAGAAATTTCTTCTGCTAAGCTCGGATGTGCGATTGGCTCAGCTGTGCAAATGACCTGACAGGTGGGACAGTTTGGTGAAATTTTAACTCTCTCAGAAAAACAACTGCTATGAAACTCATGATTGCAAGAAGTTTTGACAAGGACCTGTTCTGCTGTTATATTTTTCATACAAATTGTACATATTTTTGCTTTCTCCTGCTCTGGAGTAGCTAGGTTTTCCGTGCTGTGATGCAGCGGCATGGTAAATATATTAATAATAAGTAAATTCAAAATATCGTCATTTTCCGTACATATTAAAAGAATATCGGTAATCTGTTAAAGTACTTGGCTTCTGCATACTAAACTATGTACTAATGTGGCTATTGTATAGTCTAACTCTAAACAGTTAATGAGTACTGGACAATATCTCAAATTCAATCCAAGACTTGTTAATCACAGCAACCAAAAATATTTTGGGTTGACTAATAATCTGAGGTGGCAAAAAAAAAAATGCATTCCTACTGTAGTCGACCTATCCAAATGTTATGAATAGCTGTCGCAATTCTCCCAACGGATATGCAAAATGTTTGCCTACTAATATAGCGAATGACCATAGGAAATTAAGCTTGAACTGTATTTCTTAAGGAAAGTCAGTGAGTATTCTCCTCCGGTAGATCAAACCAAAAACATGACTTGTATCTCGATTCCTGGAATTGAAATACTCATACCATATAACCCTAAGATTTCAAGACAGTTTGAATATAAACGATTGTGTAAGGATGGTTAAACAGAGCTGGATATCGTGAGATCCTCAAGGCATATAATTATAATTATAAGTTGATAAGTTCTGCTTGGTCTTTTCTACTCTAGACTCGAAAATATTATATATAAATTGACCTTGGATTTGTTTTTCTTTCTGGACAATTTACACTTACTAGCCATTTAGTTTAAAGTAAGTGGTTTTGGTGTTAAATTACCCTATTGGGCCCCACGTTGGGCGCCATTTATTTTGTGTAACGTTACATCTGTAAGCAACAAAAGCTGAGCTGTCGGGTCTTCTTCTATACAGCCTCGTCTGGGAAAGGGAATCGGGTGTGTGCACTATGCTACGCTCTGTGGATGGCTCGCCGGATGGGGTCGGGGTTTCCTATCCCTTATATTCCTCTGACACACTTACGACACAAAAATAAAGTTTAAGTGCACGTGAAACTGATACTATTCTACTCAAGTCATTAAAAATAAGAAATTAAGCTCTGTTAAAAATTATTCCCGATATGCGGACTAGATATGCAGAATGGCCAACCAAGTATTTATATGAACATGATGTGGTTGTTCATATGCTCTCTAAACCCTCCCTACCTTGGCAATTGGTGAGCGAAAAGAATTAAAATTGCCCCTAAATTAATTATACTCGATATTCCTTCATTATGACGTACTCATGACGATACAAGTGATTTATTAGAAATTCATTTCCTTAGTATGATTACAATTAAATATAAAATTTTACGTTTCATTACGTTCATAGGGTAATTCAAATAATATTCAATGATCGTAAACCTTTAAGACAATTTCTTTGATTTAATCGAATGTTATAGCTAAACTCCGTTAAATTCATTTTGCTAGGTAGCCATACGAAATTTTGAAAGTATATAATATAGTTATAACTTACATTAGGTGTTACTCACAACTATACATCCATCGCTGAGTCCGTTGGTACCAAAGAACTGATGACGCTGTAGTTGCTGTTCAATTGAAGTTATGTAAATGTGTATGTATCTTATTCGTGTGGTCTACCAACTCAAAACGAAATCCTGCCAAATTAGATTCCATTAATCATCATGTAAATTTACAAACTTAGAATATATAAAAAAAATAATTCATTTAGATACAAAAGGTAGTAGCTCAAGCCACTATAAACGCATTTAATGCGTTATCCAAAAAAAAAAAAAAGAAAATCCAACAAGCAGCACATTGCCAAAGGCAATTCGCAATCGGGAGAGAGAGTGCAATTCCAAGTAACTGCTACTCTCAATTCGCTCTCGCTCTCGCACGTCCAGAAGAAGTTTGATGCGGCAACACTGTCGAGGTTATGCACAGTGGGACAAATAACACCACGAGGTCTGCAGATTTCGGGGGGTTATATCACAATCTGTATGTTGAAGGTAAGGAGCAGAGTGCCGGAATCCTCGCCTCTGCGACAGATCCGCGATGCGTGCCCTTGCCCCAATCGTTGTACGTAAGCACAGCGCAGTATTTGTGGGCATGTGCATGAAAAACTGCGTATCCAAATGTGCAGCTGCCGACGGCTAAGTTTGCGAGGTACAGATCGCGCTCAGCGCGTGAAACGCTAGCCGTCGACACTGAAATTGTGTAATTAATCTAAGGAACAACACACAAGCATTAGCACAAAGCACTTTTTAAGTTTTCGTATGATATCACCTTTATATGAAAATTCGACCGGCACAATATGCGAGAGAGAGCGATGTTAACTGGTCCGTGATGGTCAGTTTATATCCTTGCTCAGAAATTAATTTCCTTTCTGTTACAATTATATGTCTGTACTTTTATTTGCAAAATTATTTAATTTGCACGAAGTCACATGGATTTTAAAATTGATATATATATCAAAACACGTCTTGACTGCTTAGGCGATAGAACAGAAAAGATCGACAGCCTGCAAATCTGTTGCTTGCAAGGTGCGTTTTGCCAGGCGGCGAGCTTTCAAACGGTATCCTTCCAGTGCTGAATGGTATGAGATAGCAAAAGAGCGAACCAAAGACGGAGACAAAATACTCTGACACTAAGGAACTGTTTTAATAGCTGCGAGCGAGGCTCTGCTGACAAAGACAATGGGTCAGTTTTCCCTTATATGTGACAAAATATAGAAACATACAATGCTCAATAAAAATATTATTAAAATCATAAAAAATTGCTTTGGGGTAGTAATCTGTCCACTACACTACAAAACGGAAAAGCTTATAACAAGAGCAATATTACAGTTAGAGACTTCAGATTTGGGACACATGATGAATATTTTGTGGTCAATGTGTCCGAAAAGTTGTATCGCGATGCCGCGCCCATTTCGCCCACAAATTGAGTGAAACCTCATAAGGCAAGCAGTTTTGTAACTCAAAAACCATATAACAAAAGCAGTTTTGTAGCTGGAGACTTGAGATTTATCACACATGGTGAATATTTTGTGGTCGATGTGTCCAGAAAATTTTATCACGATGCCACACCCCCTTCACCCACAAATTAAGTAAAACCTCATAAAGCAAGCAGTTTTGTCAATCAAAAACCTCATAACAAAAGCAGTTTTGTAGCTGTAGACTTGAGATTTGGCACACATGATGCATATTTTGTGGTTGATGTGTCCAGAAAATTGACGATGTCACGCCCCCTTCGCCCACAAAAATTAAAAAACGAATTACTAGAGAATTTCATCTGGAGTGAATTTGAGCGGGTTCCTGTAAACCCACAGGGTATATTACGGTCGGGGTCCCGACTGTTCGGCTTGTTTTTTATGTTGTTAACCTAGAGGCCAAAATATCATTTAAGAGCTTGCAATTTTTGGAGAGGGAGAACTTGGAAGAGGCAGTTCCTCCATTAGGATTGAGGGTACAATTTCGAGAGAAACTGTTTACCTGGAAAAAATTAAAAGTAATTATGTTTATCCGATATCCTCCATAACATAAGAACATAATATTCTTTTTTATTAGTTTGGAAATGACGACGAAACCCTGTCTATGGGATCAAAAGTTAAAGCCTGGTTAAGTTCTTTATCTCAGAGATCGGCTAGTACATTAAGCCCGTTTTTAAATAGGGTAAGTGTCCTTTAGTTAATTTATTCGATTTAAGTTTAAGTGCATTCTTAAAGAGTCTGCAAAAGGGCGTTTCGTCCTCATGTATGAACAGCAGAATAAATCACTATTAAATTGTCACAGGGATGACATAATTAATATTACTGTGGAAGTAGCCAACTTTAACAACATTCAAATAAAAATAAATGATTTTAGTAGTATTTAAAATGAAATTTGTTCAGTTTTCCCGTGCGAAAATGTTATGCAGGTATATTATATTCATAAGTTTTACCAATTAGTTCATTTCCATATTTAATTTTTGTGTTGTTTAATTTTTAGGATTATTATTTTATTGGAAGAAGAGCAAGAAATAATCCGACCGGAAAATTATACTCTAAGTATAGAAATTCTAGATGTAAAAGGTCTAAGCTCGATGTCTGCAAAAGAAGAAGATAACACTGATATAAATATTGCTGTTATAACTGAAATTGATGAGTTCGAAGGTACTGCGTAAAAACATCATTAATTAGAGACTGCGCTGGGAAGAGGTGTGCCAAAAATGGAAAGCAACTTTTAATATTCGTCAAAGAGACTTAAAAAAATTAAATTCAACCGAGTTTTTTAAGAACTGGTCGAAATTATCCAACGCTAAAGCTGCTGACTTGGTAGTTATAATATAAATTTTAATTGTACTATTCTTAAAATTGACAAAACAATATATTTCAGATAAAAATTGATTTTGACTTGTTGTATCCATCGAAAGACCACATGCTATTTTCAAACTGGGAGCTGTTTAAAATCAAAATATTCAAATATTTTGATAATAGTCTCACAAATGACTACTGCAAACAGCTTTTACTTAAAGCAAAGTCAAAAGCAAACAATGGTAGCTATATTAAAATTCGTTGGATTAATTTACTATTTATATTAATTTATTATAGATGCGCAAGATTATTTAGCGGCTATTCTTTTAAATGATGTTCTACCACCAACGGCACGCTTTAAGGACGATTGTGGAAAGAAATACAAGAAAGCAACTATAACGGATGCCCAAGAGTGTTTTTCCTTGCACATTTTAAGCATCAACGACTACCAACGGAAAATTAATTCAATTATAAACAAATTCTACTCAGCTGGAATGACAGTACAGCCTTTTATAATCATTGATGGAAGTTCGGAATGTGACCTAGTAGGTTTTTATATATATCTTGAAGGTAATTTATTTAAATTTAACTCGTTCATTGAGAGTCTAGATGTAAGTTTGTTTTAAGATTTTCCAAATTTTGTCGCTAAAATATCTAGTACCCTGTGAACAACCTTGGTTGCTAATCCAAAAGTATATTTTTCAAACTAATACTCCTTTTGATACAAAGTCATCTAACTTAGCATCTCTTTTGCAGTTTTTATATACCTAAAATCTATTTTTTTAATATATATTTGCTTTAAATATAATAAGGTATTCGAGAAGCCAAAAGCATTAATAAACCATTTTAAAGTTGATCACTTAATGACAACAAAATTATTAATATTGAAATGCGTTCAAAAAAATTGTAGTCAAACATTTACTAAGTTTTCCATTTGTCGAATAAATTTTTCCAATCATAATTAATAAAAATGATGTTGATATTGATTTTGAAAAATGCATTTTATGTTATGAATTAAGTTTTAAAGGCACAAAATTGAAAAAAATTATTATCTAGCTGCTAGTTTAAAAAATCTTCAGTTGTTTATAATTAAATCGTTAATTATCCAAAATGAAAATATTTATGTAATTTGCCAACAAGCTTATTTAAAAGGGTTTGAACGACATTTTCATGCTTTTGAAGTAGGACACCTATTTAAGGAAATAGAAATACGAAACATTTTAGAATTTGTAAGTTCTCCATTACATTTGTATCCTTTAAATAATAATAAAGCATATGTCAGAATTAAGTACATTTAATTGTTCTAAATATGGAAAATAACAGACTTATATTTAAAAGTATTCTGTATAATAAAGAAAAATGATTAATCCACATCCTCGTGTTTGTTTTTATTTAAAAAAAAAAAATTAAGTAATAAATAAATATTTACTTTAGGATACTTCAGTCAATCATCGATATACTTATTTTGAGTACATGTGAGCTTCTATTTCTATTTCTATACAAGAACTTATTTCAAGCGCAACCAAGCTTGATTCAAGATTGTATTTACTAATTTCAAGTATATTATGTACTCAAATTTGAAGTACACGAGGACTTACTTCGTGTTCAAGAAAACTTGAATCAAGAATGAAAATACTTATTTCAAGAATATTATATAATCAGTTTTTAAGTACACGCGAACTTAAAACAAGTTCAAGATAACTTGGATCTAGTACGAAAATACTTATTTCAAGAATATTATATACTCACAATTTAAGTACACGAAAACTTAAATCAAGTTCAAGATTACTTGAATCAAGTTTAAAAATATTTATTTTTAAGATATTTTTGAACTTAATTACAGAGTTTTAAGAACTTAATTCAAGCATAAATAGTACTCAAATCAAGTACAAACGTTTTAAGTACGAAAGACTTGATTTTATCGCTCTATGTACTCAATAACAGGCGGTGATGTTGAGTTTGGGATATGATGGTGGTTCAAATATAAGGGAAAGGTGTTGCAGGGTAAGTTCTGAGATTCACCTGAGTCGCGACGGCCACATGTTGACTGGAGTTTGTTGAAGGCGCGGGCAGCATTGACTTACGCGATTATTAGGATCAGTGGGTTATAGGAATCTCCAAAGGTTGACAACAAGTTAAAACAACGCGTGAGATTCACAAGCAGAATGGCGGGTGATAGTGCGACAGGTACAGCAATGTATATCTTCAGGTACTGGCGGAATTGAAATTGAGTCGTAGCGTGCGACGTGCACAACTAGGCTGGCGGATGTTGAATGTGCAGGTTGCGAACAGGCAGCTTCATCATGCTTGACCATGTTTATAAGGACCTAGTGATTAAGTCCAGCGGGTGGATTCTTTTAAGTCTCCTCCTCCTTTTTCCCCTGAACTTCCTCCTGGCTAGGACGTGACACTCGATCTTATTTTAATAAATAGTCGCGTGCATATTAATTAGTTCTCCAATGAGTGGGATATGCAGATCTCTTGAAAAATGTCTAGTTCGAATCTTTACTGTTTTTATAATTTTTTTATATTACCATAAATGCATTTAATAGCGAACATCCGCGAGGACATAATGGCCGACCCCATAAAGTATATATATTCTTGATCAGCATCAATAGCCGAGTCGATATAGCTATGTCCGTCTGTCCATCGGTCTGGCGGTCTGTCCGTATGAACGAAAGGATCTCAGAGATGGTAAGAGATGTCCCAGCACTGGTAATTTTTGCAGGCAGATCAAGTTTCTCTTTTTTTTGGGTGCTACATCCTCCTTGCCTACAAACTAAGTAAAAGCTCTCTTTTGTAGCTCAAAAACCTCATAAGAAGAGCATTATTACAATATTACAGCTAAAGACTTCGCATTTAGCACAGATGATAAATATTTTGTGGTCCATGTGTCCAGAAAATGTTATCACGATGTCACGCCCCCCTCGCATACAAAACGAAAAAGCTTATAACAAGAGCAATATTTATGTATTTGACGTCAACTAAGAACAGTCGACACAATAATCAGAAGTAACAATGAATTTATATACTATGCAATTTAAAAACTTAGGTCTGAAAATATAACAACCATTATTAATTTATTTAAAGTTAATTTAAGTTAAGTTAAGTCTGAGGTATTGAAACAATTATCTAATTGACCCAACATTTGTGCAAGGATTGGGGAAAACCCAGAAAAAACCCAATCAGATCAATGAGGAAAAAGTAAGTATTGTTATGAGGAATTAGATGTTAAAAAGTTTAAAATATGGTTTTTAATAGTAGGAAAAGATGCATCAAAGACGAAAACTCGACAAAGTCTATTGTAGTCAACACAGAGAATTCTAAATGGTTCATGCAAAGAGTAATTAGTAGTACACGCGTTAAGAGTAAGTGGGATAAAGTTACGATTAGGTCTAGGAGGAACAGTGAAATTAATTTTGCTTAATAAAACAGAGGAATCAATGTCACCATTAATTAATTTTACTAAAAAGACCACCCCCATCATAATGCGTTGGTTAGCTAGAGAGGGAAGGTTAATCAGAAGAAGTCTACTGGAGTAAGACGGCAAGTCAATACCCGAAACCCAGTTAAAGCCACGAAGCGCAAAAAGTAAGAACTTCTTTTGCACAGACTCAATTCTGTCCTGGTGTACCGAATATTGTGGAGACCACACACAAGATCCGTATTCCAGAATAGGTCGAACAAGAGAGGTAAAAAGTAATTTAGTCGTATAAGGGTCGTCAAATTCTTTGGACCACCGTTTAATGAAACTAAGAACCTGACTGGCCTTATTGACAATATATTCAATATGAATATCGAACTTTAATTTTTTATCAAGATAAATTCCTGAATCTTTTACGTGACTTAATCTCTCAAGCGTCATGTAGTCGATCGTGTAATTAATAAGATGAGGCCTGCCCCTACAAAATGACATAACTTTACATTTAGAGTTGAGTTAAGAGTTAAGATCTGCTTGTAATGAAAAATGCGAGTTGATGTCACTACACGATAGGCAAAGCTTCACATCATCGGCGTACATTAACACATGGGAGTGGATGAGAATAGATGGGAGATCGTTATTAAAAAGATTAAAGAGTAAAGGACCAAGATGGCTACCCTGCGGTACACCAGATGTTACGAATACGGGTTTAGAAAGAGAGGATCTAAAAATTACTTTTTGTGTTCTAGATTTAAGATATTCGGAGATCCATGTGAGGAGGTTATGAGGAAATCCAAAATTGTTAAGCTTATATCAGAGATTCAAACTGTTACCGAAACCGTAACCGTTAACCGGTATTAACCGATTAAAATTGGAAACCGTAACTAAAACCGTAACCGAAACGATATTTTTTTACTACACCGTAACCGAAAACCCGAAATTCGTCAAACCGAAATAACCGTTTCGAGACCGATTCATGTATAACGGTTTATTTCGGTTCTAGCTTGAAAAAAATCCTCAAAAATTCCTGAAACTCACTAAATTTATTTCTTAAACATAAGCGTCTAGGGACTAAAGTAAATATACTTGTCTGGTGGTCTGAAAATGAAAAAAAGTTTCCTGACTTATATGATTATTAAAATTTGTCCTTGTTTGCGTCGAACGCCTATTTTCTGGAGTCAAATTTATGATGAATATCTTAAGGAACAAATTGAACAATAAAACATTAAATTAATTGTTATTTATTTTTAATGATGACTTGATTTTTGAATATTGAACTCATTAATTTTAAGTTGAAATAGAAGGATCTGTTGAAAATGTATTGCGGTATAATAAATGTCCGTATAAAATAAAATTAATGAATGAATATTAATATTAAAGTTAAATAAAAAAGGCGTCTTTTTCAAAATACTTTTTTTATGAACCGAAATAATACCGGTATTTTAAAACCGAAACTTAGGAATAACGGTGAACCGTTACGAAACCGATATGAAACAAATTGTCGTAACCGTTAACCGAAAACCCGACCATAACCGAAACCCTAACTGAAACCTTTGTTCCTTTCGGTTTGAATCCCTGGTTTATATAGTAAGAGAGAGTGATTAACAGAATCATAAGCCTTACTGAAGTCAGTGTAAATGACATCAGTCTGCATTTTATTCTGAAAGCCTCTGTTCACAAGAGATGAAAACTCAAGTAAGATCTACTACCTTGGTTTCAGAAAACCATGTTGGTATGGTGAGATAATAGAACTACATAAGTGCTGCAGTTGAGACGTTATTAGTTTCTCAAACACCTTGGGCATCGCAGACAATTTAGAAATACCCCTAAAGTTTTTAACATCGGACTTCAATCCCTGTTTGTGAAGAGGAATTATAAATGATTCCTTCCAAACAGATGGAAAAGAACAAGAGTTCACAGAGAACACGAATAACGCATGTAGTGGTCTACAAAGAGATCCAGCACAAAATCTAAGTACACATTCCGGCCCTCCATCAGGACACGGGGAAAAGCCAGGTTTGATTAAATTAAGTTCGTTAAGTAACGAACTTTCTGTGATCACAGGCGCAAAAATGCAGTTAGAGTTTTGTAATGTATAAGGATATGGAGAGTTAGCTACAAAGTTAGACTAAGAATACGTGGACTGAAAGAATTCAGCAAATAGATCGGCTGCAGCCTGATCAGTATTTGCTTTCCTTCCCTCAAAAGAAATAGATGAAGGCAACGAAGAAGATTTTCGTTTCATGTTCACAAATTTATAGAACTGTCTAGGATTTTGAGCAAATTGAAACCTAAACCGAGACAAGTAATTGTTATAGCAACGCGAGTTATACATAATAAAATTTGATCTGGCTAAAATATAGCGGGAACAATCCGATCAGTCGTGCGGGCGCGACAAGTGGATACCCTGTGCAGGTCTTAAAATAAAAGTATTTTGGAAAAGTATTTTAATTATAGTGGAATTGCTTTGCATGTAGTCTGGCAACACCCCATGTTTCTCTCTCTTACACACGACATTTATTATATTGCGCGCCAAACCATTTGTTTTTGAAATTTTAGGCAACGTTTATATATATGGGTTTTGGTAATGCAGAAAATTTAAGTTATTTTAATACTATGATAGAAACGTAGAATTGTCAACCATATGTGTTAGCAATCGCAAATAAAAATTAATATAATAATAGTAATTATACAGTTTGTCAGTACTGGACAACTCTTAAACTATTGTAGGACAGTGTTGCACAACTGGCCAATTATAATGAAATAATGGCAATAAAACAAATTCCTTAATATCTCCTTTATTAATTAGTCGATCGCTATGAAACTTGCAGCAAATTGCTTATCGTGGTTATTCTGTTAATTTAAGCTGTGTTATCTTAACAAACATGCGTGTGAGCAATCGCTAATATTAATTTACATAACAATGTATAGTTCTGAGTGTGTCCGATGGATGGCGCCACATGCCACATAACAATGCGCCACACAGCGGCCGACAGTGCAAAACATCAGATTATCATATGCTTTTTCGTTTGCGCAAATGTAATTTTTATAGGCTCTCGCGTTTTGGCAAAAAAAATGGAATTAAAACAAATTCCTTAATATCTCCCTTATTTATGGGTCGATCGCGATGAAACTTGCAGCAAATTGCTTAGCGTGAGTTATACTTCAACTATCAGTCATGTTAGGATGAATTATCTTGGAATTTGAAGTTTTCTTCTATTTGCGTGGGCAGGGGCTGAGATATCGCAAAATCAAAATAAACTTGATCTGCGTATGGTATTCAGGAACCTACATTCCAAATTTGAAGTCTCTAGCTCTTATAGTTGCTGAGATCCACGCGTTCATACAGACGGACGGATAGACGGACGGACAGACAGACGGACAGGTGTCAATCGACTCGGCTATTGATACAGATTCAGAATATATATACTTTATAGGGTCGGAGATGCCTCTTTCTGCCTGTTACATACATTCTCACAAATTCATTATACCACTTTTGCCCATTTTCAATGGTCACAGGGAATAAAAATATTAAAGCTAAAGTCCTGAGTTTTGGCACACAGGCATCAAGGTCCTAACGTATCCTGAAAATTTCATCGCGATCGGATAATAAACTCGGGAGTTATTCAAAACTCAATATTACTCAGTGTCGGACCAAAAGCAGAAGAAGAGCATATTGACGTTACAACGCGTTATGGGAACTATTAGTTTTAATCTTATTTCCATTTTGAAGAATAAGTAAAGGGTCTCTCATAGTCGACTTCGACTGTAGCCTTTCCGACTGATTTTATATTAGAATAGTTTATATATTAAAATGAATATTGTTCGTCACAAAATTTGATATCAGTAATTTTGGGGTGTAAATATGCTTTCGTCACTAGACTTTTACCTCGTGTAGAGGTTTTTTTGGGGGTCCCATTTTTAAGTCCTTCAATGACAAATTTTAAGAATTATACTAGAATCCTTAATATTCGTCCTTGAAGGACACGTGATGTATCATATGAAAGGTATTGAATCATAGATGATCAATATTTAATTTCTTAAATATTTAAATAAATATTTAAATTTTTGTAATACACTACTTGGTTCAAAAGATATTTGCATTCAATTTTTATTATAAAATTTTCTTAGACTTTTTTTTTAAGCTCATAACTCTTATTTGCGTTTCCTGATTATAAGTATCAACCAAAGTTTTAAGCGCCTGTTCGACGAAATTTGGATTGTTAACATTTGGTACACATATTGCTGGGAGATTGACTGACTCCATTTGCGTCAGCGGGTGCATCATCCTCACCGTCAGAATCAGTTTCGAACATGCCTATTTGCATAGCATTGTCGGCTTCTTCGGCCAGAGCTGCAAAACGGTTGTAACCTATCACAGATGTAGATGGGGTCGTTTTTGTGACTCATTAACTGAGTCAGAGAACTACAATTTTGTTTTGCGATTAGGTTGCATTGATTTTGCAACTCCTTTTCGCTTATTACTGGCAGCAATGAACTGTGCGAAGAAGCATTTTCCATTGTTAGTGGAGTCGATGAGATTACATTCTGAAGCTTACCTATTACTAGGAAGCGACTGGGTCGATGAGTTAGCATCCATATTACAATTGTTATTATTTAAAATTAAATCAACTTGTCCAGAACTTGATCAGAAGATTGATAAATTGGTAAAAACAGTACCAACCAAACTCAATGGAGCTTAAGTCTGACTTTTTGTTGGTAAAGTGTCGAAATATGTTGCCGCCACCGCAAGCAGTGTCTAAAAATAACAATCGTGTGCGAGATGTCTCAGCACTGCTTATATTTGCAGGTAGAACAAGAGAAATTTTATAGCTAGAGATTTCAGATTTGGCACACATGCTGAAATTTTTCTCGTCGATATGTCTAGAAAATTTCACCACGATGTCACGACCCCGTCTGTAACGCCACAGAGTATAGTACGGTCGGTTTTAGTATTTTATTTATTATTTATTACCAAACATTTTGTAATAATTACTTAATTTAAAGTTTAATTGACGCTTAAACGTTAAACAAAATTAAAGTTAATGCAAACATATTTTATTTACAAATACTTATCTTATTTTTGTAATTTACTTACTTTTCCGTCCAGTTTTTCGAAAGGACAATAAACATAATTAGAGATATGTTATTTGACATATATAATTACTTTACAGATTTAAAAGCTTGAATAATAAATGCATAAGCCATAATTGATACATACAACTTTCCTCTTGTTTATATTTTGTTCACATAACATGTGTTCACATAGCACAAAACATACGCGAATTTTGTTGTAGGTGTCGCGAAGTTTTAATAAAACATATTAAACAACTGTAATTAAAACAGGTCTTTCGGATTTAAGTGGTGAATATCAACCAACTACTCTTTATTGATAAGGTTTTGAAAGAAAACGTAATTTAGGTTTACAAAAGCTTATAAAATATTCCTGCACTACAAAAATAATTTATATCTTTATGTGTTTTTAATTTTCTTATGCTCAACCAGTTAATCTTGTTATTTTGCAGTATTTTTTCGAAAGTGACTTGTTAAGTGAAATTTTGTGTTAGGTTTGATTTTACATATAAAGTTTTATCCTTATCGAACTCGTATGAATTTGTAAAATAACTGATGATGTGATCAAGAATGTATATATATATACATACACATATATACTTTATAAAGTCGGAAACACTTCCTTCTGCCTGGTGCATACATTCAACAAACTTAATATACTCCCACCTGGTTTATTTTTCATTTTTTTAATAATTACTATTATAATGAGACTTAGTTAATTGCAAATAAATTTGCGAAAAGTCTTCTTTTCAGTTGTCTGATTGTCCTCGACCCGGTCAATCCTTGAGCATGCCTGTTAGCATGGTTCCGCAGGCGATCTCTGTAGCGGCTCGAGTAAAATGAGACCTGTTCCTCAGTCGTTTTTGAATTCAGATCCTTGCGAACGGTGGAATTTTCCAAGTAACAGGGGCACCCTGCGATTATCCTCATTGCAGGCTATCCAACATACTTCGGTTGGATAAGGAAGCCGTACCCCAGACCTGGATGCCATATCGCCAGATTGATGTTATTATTGAGACCTACATGCATCACATCCGCCAGTTTAGAGTCCTCAGTTTACTTGGCATTTTGCTACCTTAGTTTTAAAATGTGCCTTGGTCTAGTTGCTCAGGGGGGTGGCCATAGAGTTGCACCGCCGACGGTTGTAATGGACGGAGGCTGAAACACATTTTGTATATGTCTATGATCTTCGGAATTCTCTCAACAATTAGTCTTTCCCATAACTTCGAGATCGAATGATACCTTTTTCAAGTTTAATTATATTGTAATGAAGTTTTCTAAGGCTGAGGTATGACTCAGTCTAGCTGGGGTCACTTACAGAAAATTTGTAAGTTTTCGGAACCTACTGGTAGGAAAGGTAGTGACCGGATCAGGGTTGAGGCCGATGGCCACTATGAAAATATAAGTTATGGACAAGGGGGAGAAAGACGAATAGAACAGAAAAATCTCACGTCGAAGCGGCCTCCCTCGGCAGTTATGGTGTGACCGTGGTAACTGTCGAGAAAATGACTCCGCGCACGAGGTGAATGACCACGTGTTCGTTCAAGCACCTGGGCACAGCGAAGGTGATGACCGTTATCCGCTATGGCAGGGCAGAGACGACGCACTCGCCGACCGCTCCGGTGTGGCCCGTCCACGTGGTCGCTCGGCTCGGCGGAACAAAGCAACACACGGGGAATATTAAATAACGCGCACTTTGTACCGGGTCGGCTCCGTACGCAGCGATGGTGTGACCGTTCGGCGTTGTAGGAGTTTTGGGTAAATGAATAAACTGACGGAAAATGTACGCTATCCACATATAAACGTTTATTTCACTTAAAGTTTTTAAGTTTTACAAGCCCTGCCTATACCGCTCTCTGCAGCTCCTCAGTTACACTCGCTCACCTTGCTTCTGCTGCTGGATTTCGGCGTGGGTAGCTCTTCCTGCGTTGCTATCTCGATATGGCTTTTCTTTCGCTTGTTGTGTGTGTTGTAGTCCTCGTACTTGTGCGGCACTTATGTTTTGTTCCTGGCTTTTGGTGTCCTCGTGGTTCTTGGTCGTCGAAGTGGCGTACGCGACCGTTGACTTTCAATAAACCCAGCCTATTTCGCCATTTTCGATGCCTCTGCCGCTGCTTGCCAGACCGGAAGCAGCGCCAGCTGCTTAGCGTAGGTTAGGCTTATTGCCTGCGCGATCGTAGCGGCTGTGACGTCGGCAGCGGCCGCCCTTGCGATCGCTCATAGCGGCTGCTCTGTTGCGGCCCTCGGCTAGCGTCGGCATCGCTTTCTTTTGCATCTTCGTCTTTCTCTAAATTCAAATTGCGTCGTAAGTTCGCTCAATTGTAGCTTATCACCGATTTCGCGACTGCGGCCAAGCTTGCGAGTGAGCGTTTACCGCTGCCGTGCCCGTTTTTGACAGCCTTGTGACTGCTGGCATGGTGACACAGTGCCGTTCTGGTGGTGGATTTTTTCCTGCTCTCTTGTGTAATGTTTACTGTTATGTTCGTCGGCTGCTGACAGTGACTCGTGCCACTCGCGCTGTCAACGTCGCTCTTATTGAGCGGGGAAGCATCCTCTCCAGGGTGTGGATTCTCCACTCGGGTGGTCCAATGGCCAGGGTGGTCTCGTCGAGTCGGCGTCGGGCCTCGGCCGATGTAGAGGGCTCTTCGTGATCAAGGGCCACCGGATCGGCTATGTGAGGTGTGGCTCATCCATCTTCATCCGAGCTAATGTCGGAGAAGTCGGGGTAGTGGGTGCCATACCGACGTCGTCCTAATAAGCTGCCCGTGCGTGCGTTGTCTTGGCACTGTGTGACTTGGCATCGGCTGATGCCTCGCATGTCCGCGGAGCCTCCGTTTCACATGAGCCTTACGGCGGGGGTGGGTCATCAATGATGCGCACAGGGGAGACGCTTATTGTCGGGGGCTCCTCGTCGTCGCTGATGATCACCACCTCGTTGTCGACTGGGACGATCTCCGTTGGCTGAGTGCGCCCGCATGGTGGAGTGACGCAGCGATGCACCATGCGTGGGAATCGACCCGAATACGACGGTATTCTGCATCCATTAAGGCGGTTATGGGACCAGCATCTCAGCATGGATGCTATGCTGAGCTATGAGTCTTTTTAGACCCTTTACTTTTTAAAAAAAAGTTAAAAAGGGTCTGTTAAGTTTCTCAAAATGTGCGTAACAGGTCGAAGGAAGTCCGGCAGACCCCATAAAGTATATATATTCTTGATCAGCATCACCAGCCGAGTCGATATAGCCATGTCCGTCTGTCCGTCTGTCTGTATGAGCGCCTAGATCTCAGAGACTATAAGAGCTAGAGTCACCAAATTTGGTATGGTGGTTCGTCTATGGGCTAAGCAGATCAAGTTTATCTTAAAATTTTGACACGCCCCCTTCCGCCTCCATAAATCGAGAACAAAATTTTTGAAAGCCCATTAAACGAAAAATATTAAAGCTAGAGTCCTGAATTTTGGCACACAGGACGGGTATCAGGGTCCTAACGTATCCTGAAAATTTCATCGCGATCGGATAGTAGTCTCGGAAGATATTCAAAAAAAACGTAAAATTCCATATAATTCAATTCAATTTTAAAACTGGAGCCTTGAATTTTGGCACACAGGACAAGCATCAGGGTCCTAATGTATCCTGAAAATTTCATCACGATCGGACAATAAACACCGGAGATTTAAAGCAAACAAATTATCGAATGTACAATGGCAGGAAATGTACAGGCAGCAACTTAAGGCATTGAATTATTAATTGCACTTCTGTAAAAAACTAGTAATTCGCAAGCTATTGAACATGGCTTCATTGGTGCAGTGGTTAGAATGTCGAATTATTGCGGTGGGGTCTAGAGTTCGTTTCCCGGCAGTGTCACATTTTTTTCTGCTTTTAAAAATTGTCAAATAATCGACAATAGCTTCATTGGCGCAATGGTCTGGATTTCGAGACCAACAAGAGGCAGACTTTTTTCTTTTTTTTTTAATTTTAAATTTATAATTACAGTAATAAAATACAATAAAACAATATTTTATTTTTATAAACAAATTCTATCATAAATGCCAATGTATTATATTTAATAAAGTATGTATGCATTACATCAGTGGTCGGCACACGCCACGCACCACGCATAGGGATTTTCTCTGCCGCAGCGCTGCCAGCACACGTACAGTATAAAATTTAGTATGACGTCGCTGTTTCTGTTAAGTCGCTGTTATGGCGCTGTTATGGCGCTTTTAAGCTGAAATGTCACTGTTGAGGCGAAGCAAAATGTATCAGCTGATGATCAGTCAGAGTGATGCTACGCTGCACAATTTTGACGAAAAATAAATGTTTTATGATGTTTTTGACAAAGTATTCTTTTTTATACATATTATGACCAATATAAAGATATAAATGTAGTCGATATAGTAAAAACATTTCACTAAGGCAAGAAACGGCACATGCTTGACGTCTGTAAACATTCTGTTAATTCGCACACTACTGCAATGAAACATATGACTGTGTTGGTGCCGACCACTGCATTACATACATGTATATTAACTTAACATTTGTATGTGAAGACTAACAATTGTATGTTAACGATTCAAGTCTAAAATAAACGATTATCGGAAGCTAATCTGAGCTGCGTCAAATTTAGTTAGGTTTATATATAAGTCTCTTAGTTTGTTACTGTTATTTCATTTTTGAAGAATAAGTAAAGGGTCTCTCATAGACGATTTCGACTGTAGCCTTTCCGACTGATTTCTTCTATGTGATTGTTATCTTCATATTCTTTTCTACATTGAGTATTCCTATTCTTAAGATTACTATCTTTTAGCAATTTTTTCTCTGAGTTTATAAAACTATCGTTTCGTGATTCTCTCAACTCCTTATCTTCAGTAAGTGGTATTTTAACTGTAAATCTGTCATTTTTCTCAATTTGTGTTATGTCTTTGGAGAGTTCCATGTTCTTTTCGTAGTTAGTGGTCGTTTTTGTCTGTATTTGATTGACTTCGGACATTTTCACTCTTCCAGATAAGATCCATCCAAGTTTTGTGCATTGTCCTATTATCGTCTCCTCTTGTTTCAACCCTTTCGTTAGAATTGCCGGTAAAGAGTCGCCTCCAATAAAAATGTCAATTCGACTCCGCTTATTGAACGTGGAATCCGCCAGAAATTCATTCGCCCAAACCGCTTTATTGTAGTCAAATGATTGTTGAGGTTGAGGATTGACTACTTTCGTTAATATCACTGCGCTGGTTTCAAATTTGTCGTCATTTGGGAATCTTGGTCGAATTCCTAATTTTACGACGGCTTTAGATACTCCAACTAGATTTTCTTCAAGCCCATAGATTTCTGTTCGCTTTTTATAGCCTGTGCCCATTAAAAATGGGCAAAAAAGGCTATAATGAATTTGTGTGAATTTGTGTCCGTCTGTATGAACGCGTCGATCTCAGCAACTATAAGAGCTAGAGACTTCAAATTTGGAATGTAGGTTCCTGAATACCATACGCAGATCAAGTTTATTTTCAATGTTTGATCCCAAGTCCCGTTGGTTTTAAAATTAGAAAAATCAACATAACATAAGCAATGTCTAAGCTAGAGACTTGAGATTTGGCACACATGATAGAAAGCTTGGGTTCAATGTGTCCTGAAAATTTCATCGCGATGCCATGCCCCCTTCGCCCATAACTCGGAAAAGCTGATAACAAGAGCAGTTTTATAGCTAGAGACTTGAGATTTGGCACACATGGAAAGTATCCTACTCTCAATGTGTTCTATAAATTTCAGTACGATAGGATATTGAACTCAGAAGTTATTCAAGTAACAAATTTATGCAGCGCAGTCGCTGCGCCGCCCCGACGATATAATGAACGAAAAGATCCGTTTGTTCATGTATGTTTGATATACCTTTCATCTGCTGTGGCGCTAAACATAAACAATCAACAGCAGCAGTCCAGTGTTGCCAGACTATCGCAAGCTACCTACTCTCGATGCAAGCAACATCGACTTCAAGCGATATATTTAAATCCCATTATAATGCAAATACTTTTGTTTGAAGACCTGCACAGGGTATCCTACTGTCGCGCCCGCTCGACTGATCGGCTTGTTTATCTTGGTAATCCTAATGTCTTCGCTGCTTCCTCAGAAATTACTGTAATCTGTGATCCTTGATCTAATAGTGCGCGACAGATGATCCATTCTCCTGTGATCGACTGAACTTCAACTTGAGCTGTTGCTAGTAATGTATTTTGTGCTGTTCTGGTCGTCATTGTTGTTTTTATTTCCTTTTTTTGATGTAGTAATTCATGATGCTTTTCGTTGCATATTCCACAAGTCTCTTGACACTGTTTGTAACTTGAGAATCTATGGCTTAAGCATTGGAAACATAGATGTTCTGCTCGGACAAATTCCCATCATTCTGCTTTTTCTAATTTGACGAATCTTCTACAGTCTTGTATATCGTGGCCTGCGAATTTACAATAATCGCATGCATTGTCTAATGTTGTGCTCATGACTTTTGGCTTCTCCTTGTATGTCCTTGGTTTTACAGCCTTTATTGTTTGTAGGTGCCTTTTCAGGAATTGAATAACATCTTCTAGGGTTTGCATATCCTTCGTCTTGCTAGAGGCATGTCCATACTGCTGCAGACCTTGTCTATCAAATTTTCTAATAAGAATGCTGGCAATAAATGGCTCAGCATCCTTAACTGGGATTCCCATTCCTCGTATTGCATGTAAACTTTTATGCGTTGTATCCAGCATGTTTTGTATACTTTTATCTGAATCACTGTTCATGCTTGGTATACATTTTGGTAAGTCCAAAATGCGGTTCCAGTGTTTCGTAAATAACAATCTTTTATTTTCGTATCTACTTTTCAATATTTTTAAGGCTTCTTCATAGTTTTTGCTGCTGATGTATAGGTGGCTAATTAGTTGAGTTGCTTCTCCTTTTACTAATTCTTTTAATCGTATTAGTTTTGTTTTGGAATCCAGATTGATGTTTGTGTCTACCATTTCTTTAAACATGTCTGCGAAATTGGACCATGATGTAATGTCTCCAAAAAATGGTGGTATTTCTATTGGATTAAGTTTAATACTTTGCTCTAATGGCTTATTTTCTGTTAGCCATCTTTTTTTCACATTTTGCTTCGTTTAGCTCTTCGTAGCTGTTCCTAATTAATGGCGTTGCTTGGCCATGCCCTTTCATTTCTTTGAAGATCTCCGTGAGTCTATCGAAGTCCTCTCTGATTTCATTTAAATCGTTTTGATGCTGTTTGTAATTTTGTCCAGCACGGTTAATCGTCATTTGTAGTGCTCGTGTCGCTCGGCTAAATTCGTCTGATCGAATCTCATTTTCTTCCATTTGTTGTCGCATTGTCTCGTTCAATGTTTTCTTTATCGTCTTCTTGTTGATTTCCATCATAATTTTATTTTTTAAGGCTTGCATCTTTTCGAATGCTCCCTTTGCGAAATACTCGCCTCCACAAAGGGATTCATTTTGTATTAATATTTGATGCTGGCTCTTGAACACTTCTTATTGTTCCTGGACTTTAACAGCCCAATCTAAGTCTGCATGCTCGTCCTGCATTATTTTCTCATCCCAACTTTTCAATTGCGCGTATATCACAGATTGAATTGTCCCGATAGCATTATCGGCTTGCAGGCTTCACGGTGCTGCAACTGCAGGCTCTTCGGTGCTGCTTCGTGCAGCCTTTTTCGGTGCTGCTACTGCAGGCTTTTCGGTGCTGCTACTTGCAGGCTTTTCGGTGCTGATACTGCAAGCTTTTCGGTGCGGCAACTGCAGGCTTTTCGGTGTTCGGTTGCTCCGGTTGCAGGTACCTCAGCGTAGATCTTGTTTTCTACGTGCTGTACTTCCCGTCGTCGCTTTGTTGATGTTGTTGCTCCACTGCCTACGTCCGATCCCACGCTGCAGTCGTTCTTTTGCCGCTTGCTATTTTTTACTATTTTTATTTTCCTAGCTGCGCCACAATGCACGGTAGGTGCGATCAATGGATCTGGTTGCATGATACCTACCAAGCCATCTACTACAATTGGCAGTCGCTGAGCTAGATTGCTCGAAGGACCGTATGCATGCATAGTTCACTTTATGTCAGTCGCAGCGCTAGATCAGTGTGTATGCACGCTTGCCAATCCCTAAATAAGAACACTCACGTGTTGGTTTTTAAGAACTGAACATCGTTTATTAATTTGTATGGGGTTTTATAGAATATCTTATGTACTATTTAGACAGAGTTAGCTATAGTGCTAGACAGGGTTCACTATAGCATTAAAGTATCTTATGTACTAATCAGATCGATTTAGCTGTAGTGCTAGACCGAGTGCACAGTTGTGTTAAAGAGTCTTATTTACTAATTATGTCAAGTAGCCTAAGTACTAGACAGAGTTCACTATAGTTCTTATGTATTAATGTGGTCGAGTACGTGATCGTTTAAAGAAACCCTTGCTCTTTTCTTCTCACTGTCATATATATGTACTTATCTGTCTATTTCTTCCTATCTATAAGGCATGCATGTTTATGTTGTAATTGTCCCTCGGTTTCTGAGCTCCGGGACTGCAATCCGTGTGGTTGCCTAACGCATCGGTGACCCTTTCAAGTGGTTGTTCTCATATTTGGCCGCGCAGACCGAGGGATGCTTCAGAAATACGTTCATTTATGAACAAAGTCATAGTCGAATGTTTGTCAATTGCCAGTTTTCTACAGAACTCCAATTAATAATATTGTTTCAATGCCTCAAGTTGCTGCCTCCAACCGTGGTATATTCGAAAACTTGTGTTTAGTTTTAGATTATTGGAGATAAATGAAGTACATGAATTGTTAGAGTAAGGCTTAGCATAGTAAGTTCGATAATGTTATCAGCATAAGATCAATTTATGTTAGGTTAAGAGGCGCGTTTTTCTAATGTTAGCGGTCGTGCGAGCAACGTTTAGCAGCTGGCGATGCAGCGCAGCTGCTAAAAAGGGATAGTTGCAATTTAGAAGTCGATCGTACCATCCGCACGTCTCCCGCGAACAGCCTCCAAAAATTTTTAGCGCGATAGCTAAGCCCGAAATAAATTGTTGATTGCGAGTTGAATTGCAGTGTTTGCTTCAAATCCATATCCATATCGACGCGGCTGTTGATGCTGTTCAAGAATATATATACTTTATGGGGTCAGTCAGACTTCCTTCGACCTCTTCCTTCTTTTTTGACAATCTTAAAAGACCCTTATACTTTTTATACTCTGTATCCATTAAAAATGGGCAAAAACGGTTTAATGAATTTGTGTAAATGCATGTAACAGGCAGAAGGAAGTATCTCCGACCCTGTAAAGTATATATATTTTTGATCAGTATCAATAGACGAGTCGATTGACACCTGTCCGTCCGTCCGTCTGCCCGTCTGTATGAACGCGTGGATCTCAGCAACTATAAGAGCTAGATACTTCATTTGGAATGTAGGTTCCCGAATACCATACGCAGATCAAGTTTATTTTCAATTTTCGATATCAAGCCCTGTCTTAAAATTGGAAAAATCACCAAAACATAAGCTAGACCTTGCCCAGAAAATTTAATTGCGATGCAACGGCCTCTTCGCCCACAATTGATAACAAGAGCAGTTTTATAGTGACTGTAGCTCTTATATGTCTGATCTAGGCGCTCATACAGACAGACGGACGGACAGACATGACGTACATGACTCGACTGCTGATGCTGATCAAGAACATATGGGCAAATCCCAAAAATCGTATACCAAGCAAAAAAAATTAAAGTTGCTCGAACAATATTTTTATTTGGTTTTAGTAATAGTACATATATTTAATTTTAGAGAAATTAACCGAAAATTTGTTTTCGTGGGTGTATTATATGAAATATCGGTCTATATATCTATATCCACCCTGACTTTGAAAATTCCGCTTTTTCGTTAAAAATAGGGTTTTTTTAATATTGTCAAAAAACGTATAAAAATCAAACTTAGAAAATTAATTTTTTTTGGAATAATATCTTATTGAAATGAACTTTTACATAAAAATACAAAACTTTTGGATATTTTTCAGAAAATATTAAAATAAGTGATGTAATGTTACGCATTTTTTATGTAACGTCCGCAACGGAAAATATGTTTTTCATTTTTTTTCCTCAAACTTTCTTTGCAACCATTTTTTTAATGTACTTTCAAAAGAAAAAAAATTTTTTTATTTAAACGGGTTTTAAAAAAAAATTTTTTTTGCTATTTTTGTAACGTCCGCAACACAACCCTATAGGTTAAAAAGTAAAAAAAAAAGTTTATAGACTAAAACGAAATTATTAGTTCCAAATCTAATATGCTAATGCATTATAGGTCTCCTAATTATTGTACACAATTTTTTTTGGATCGGACCATTATATATTATATATCTGCCGTGTTACTGATCTAGCCGATTTGCACAAAAGTTGCAGTTTTTAACCTATTGAACTGAAAGTCGTTTGTAGACCCTTTACTTTAAAAAAGTAAATAGAGTCTATTAAGTTTGTCAAAAACCAGTCGGAAAGGCTACAGTCGAAGTTGACTATGAGAGACCCTTTACTTATTCTTCTAAATGGAAATAAGAGTAACACTAATAGTTCCCCATAACAATTGTAACGTCAATATGCTCTTCTTCTTCCTTTGGTCTGACACTGAGTAATATTGAGTTTTGAATAACTCCCGAGTTTATTATCCGATTAGGACCCCGATGCTTGTCCTGTGTGCCAAAATTCAAGGCTCCAGTTTTAAAATTGACCATTATATGGGATTTTAAGTTTTTTTTGAATAACTTGCGATATTATTATCCGATCACGATGAAACTTTCAGGATACGTTAGGACCCTCATACCCGTTCTGTGTGCCAAAATTCAGGACTATAGCTTTAATATTTTTTTATGTTTTATGGGATTTCAAAAATTTTGTTCTCGATTTACGGAGGCGGAAGGGGGCGTGTCAAAATTTTAAGATAAACTTGATCTGCTTAGCCCATAGACGAACCACCATACCAAATTTGGTGACTCTAGCTCTTATAGTCTCTGAGATCTAGGTGATCATATAGACAGACGGACAGACGGACGGACGGACAGACGGACATGGACAAAATCAGAAAAACCCAAAGATACAAGTTCCTAAATCGGCATACATAAATTTTACTTTCCTTCTGATGCGTACTGAAAACTTCATCAAAATCAGACAATAAACACCGGAGATTTAAAACAAACAAATTATCAAATGTAGAATGGCAGGAAATGTGCAGGCAGCAACTAATTGAATTCTTAATTTCACTTCTGTGGAAAACTAATTGTTGAGTCAAATAACGAAATAATAAAACACTGCAACTTCGATGTGCAATTAACAAATTTATTGAAACTTAGCTATCGCGCTTAAGAGTTTGGTGGCTGTTCGCGGGAGACATGCGGGTGGTGCGAACGAAATCTAAATTGCTACTAGTCCCTTGTTAGCAACTGCGCAGCATCGCCTGTTGCTAAACGTCGCTCGCACGACCGCTAACATTAGAAAAACGCGCCTCTTAACCTAACATAAATTGATCTTATGCTAATAACATTATTAAACTTACTATGCTAAGCCTAACTCTAACAATTCATGTAATTCATTAATCTTCAATAATCTAAACCTAAGCATTCCGGCCACGTTGAAGTGACCAAATCCAAATCGCCTGCAAACTCCTACTGCCGTCTTAATGTCCGCTACCCTGATGCGACCGTCTGCCCCCGGAACGACGTTGGTGACTCTGCCTGTGGTCCATCTTTGGGCGGAGTGTTGTCTTCGTGGACCACCACGAGCGCTCCGATTGCGAGGTTGGGCTACTCGGCTTTCCACTTCCCGCTACGCTGAAGGGTGTGGACGTAGTCCTTCGACCACACTCGCCAAAACTGCTGTCTGAGCGTTGATAGCAGCTTCCACCTGCGACAGTACGAAGTGCCGCTGCTTCGTATGTCCTGCTCTGATCCTTGCGGCAGCGAACGAAGCGGCTGACCGATGAGCAGGTGGCCGGGCGTCAGCGCCTCCCCATCGCTTGGGTCTCCGCTTAGCGGAGTCAGCGGCCGCGAGTTGAGGATCGAATTCACGTCGGCCAGATGACCTCTGACCTCTCCTTCTACTAGCAAAGCGCTTCCTATTTGGCGGAGCAGCAGGTGTTTCGCGGACTTGACTGCCGCTTCCCACAGCCTTCCGAAATGAGGTGCCCGTGGGGGGATGAAGCACCACTCCATCCCCTTCTCCGCTGCGAACGACTGAAGACTGGCCCTCTGCCGCTCGAACGCTTCCTGCAGCTCCTTCAGCAGGTTGCTGGTCCCCACAAAGCTCGTGGCGTTGTCCGAGTATAGCCGGCACGGAACGCCACGTCGTGCGATGAAGCTTTTCAAACAAGAAATGAACGCATTAGTTGATAGGTGAGAAACAAGCTCTAAGTGAACAGCCTTAGAAGCAAAGCACACAAATACCGCTATGTACATTTTTAGCGGAGCACGACCTCGAATTCGCAACGACACATTTACTGGTCCACAAAAATCGACTCCGCTAATTAAAAATGGTCTGACAGCTAACAAACAATCTGCGGGGAGATTTCCCATTATTTGCTCTATTAACTTCGGCTTGTACCTGAAGCAAAGAACACATTTTCGCACTACTTGAGTACATTCTCTTCGAGCATTTATGTGAGAGATATGGTCATAACAGGCGATATCAGATGGCATCGGTCTGTGGTGGAAGGTTGATAGACATGTAGTTATCGACATACAAGAGTTGGGAACAGTCGTGCCAGAGTTGAGAACAGTCGTGTAAGAGTTGAGGTCAGTAGTACAACAGTCGCAGCAGCAGCCGGTCGGATCGTCGTCAGAATTCAGTGGCGAGATTCGATTCTTAACTTTAAACCAAAAGTCGTCGTTGTATCTAATTATTAAGCATATTACACACTTTATCCAATATTAATAATTAACTGAGGTTATTCTCTATAACCCGTTTTACATTTGGGGGCTCAACCAGGATAAACAAAGACAATTTTGATAAAAAAAAAAAAAATTCAAGTGCGCAGTTTACGAAAAATTGATGCCTGATGAAATTAAAGAAGAATAAGACGCCAGCCGAAAGTCGTACGCAGCATACATGCAGAGAGAGAGTGAGACAACCGGTGTTCGAAACACCAGAAGTTTCTGAAGAGCAGCCAGCATTGCCAGATACGAAGGAGAAAAGTTTGAAGAGAGAGAACTCAAAAAAATTGTCGCAAGATTTACAAGACATGGCACATACCAAACCAAATCAAGAAGATCACGGAACAGAGGATCACGATGAAGAAGCGAATAACAACCCAACGGTGCAACAACTCATTCAGCTGCTAACGTTAAAAGTTCAGCAAGAAGGAATGTCCAATGACGAAGGAAAATTAGTCGTGGAAAATTTTTCCAAAATTATTCCTGAGTACGATGGTGAAAATATGCAAGTCGAGAAGTGGTTCAGAAACTTTGAATTGAATGCTGATGCTTATGGCTTGAATGAAAGGCAGAAGTATGTTCAGGCTCGCGCCAAAATGACGAAGACAGCTGCATTGTTTTTGGAATCGACGGCAGTATACGAATACACAACTTTGCGCGAAGAGCTGATCTAGGAGTTCCATCGGGATAAATGTTGCGGAGCCGAGCTTCACAAACAATTGAGTAATCGTTCAAAGAAGAGGGAGGAGAGTTTTCACGAGTACGTGCTTCAGATGAAGCGTATAGCAGCACGTGGGGACATGGACACTGAATCAGTGATTCGCTACGTCGTCAATGGATTGAATCTCAAAACTGATTTCAAATACAGCTTGTACAGCTGCACATCCTTCAAGGAACTACGCGACAAATATGACGTATACGAGAAGGTAGTGGACACGAATGAGAAGGGCAGCACGGAGAAGAAGCAGTTTCAGCCGAACAAAAGTAGCGACAAATGGGCAAGTAGAAGATTCGATCACTTGCGCAAGGACTGCAAAGCTGAGCAAAAATGTTTTAAATGCAACAAAAGTGGACATATGGCAGCGCAGTGCACATCATCCACGAGTGTAAATGTAGCTTACGACCAACCAGGTAGTAGTGAACGCACTTGTCGACACTGGAGCCGATATCTCGATTGTTAAAAGATCGTTATTTAACAAAATGAATGACGTCGAATTGGGTCATAACGGCGCTGCACTCAGAGGCTTAGGCACCAACGTTGTTGTCGACAAGATGGAGGTGACTCACAGGTTCTTGGTCGTAGCTGACAATGCCATTGGATGCGACGCTCTTCTGGGCTACGATTTCGTCGCTAGGTTCAGTGTGAAGATGTCGGCGGCTGGATATGAGTTTTCTTCCCCTGCCGGGGAGAAAACTCAAGAGGATAATCAGATAAGTATTTATAATATAGTGGAGTCAAATACTGATCCTGAAATCCCTCTTCAGTTCAAATCTGCTGTTCAACCCATGATATGTGAATTCAAAGCAGCAAAGCAGACTGCAGAATGTCCAATACAGCTGAAAATTGTTCCTGATGGCAGGCCTTTTTGACAGGCACCAAGTCGCATCGCTATCAGTGAGGAGGAAGCAGTCAAGCAGCAATTACAGGAATGGCTAGATGCAGGCATAATTCGGCATTCCTCGTCAAACTTTGCGAGTCGTATGGTCATAGTAAAGAAGAAGGACGGTGCCAATCGAGTCTGCGTCGATTATCGCCAGCTGAACAGGATGGTTCTGAAGGATTGTTTCCCAGTACCAGTGATCGACGAAGTTTTGGAAAAGCTGCAAAACGCAAAATTTTTTACGGTTATGGATCTGGAAAATGGTTTCTTCCACGTCCCAGTTGAAGAAAGCAGCAGAAAGTTTACGGCATTCATCACGAAGCAGGGACTCTTTGAGTTTAACAGAGCACCCTTTGGATTCTGTAACTCCCCAGCGAGTTTTATGCGGTTCGTCAGTTATGTGTTCCAAAACTTAATATATGAAGGCATTTTGGATCTGTACATGGATGATCTTATAGTTTATGGAGCAACGGCAGAGGAATCTTTACGAAAGCTGAAACTAGTGTTTAACAAAGCAGCTGAGTATGGCCTGAACATAAAGTGGAAGAAATGTCACTTTCTTCAGACGAAAATTCATTTTTTGGGTCATACTGTGGAGGATGGAATGATAGTGCCTGGTTCTGAGAAAACAAAAGCTGTCAGTAAATTTCCAACGCCGAGAAACATTAAAGGTGTGCAAGCATTCCTAGGATTGACAGGATTCTTTCGCAAATTTATAAAAGGATATTCACTGATTGCAAAGCCGTTAACCAGTCTCCTGCGCAAGAACGTGCCTTTTGAAATAAACCATGAAGAGATTCGAGCAATTCAGCAGTTGAAGGAGGCACTTGACAATGCTCCGGTCCTACGAATTTATGAGAGAGGTGCAAAAACAGAAATCCATACGGACGCATCTAAGGATGGATTTGCTGCGGTGCTATTGCAGTGGCATGAAGGCAGTCTACATCCAATCTTCTTTTGGAGCAAGAAGACCACTGAGGCAGAGGCTCGCCAACACAGCTATTTACTAGAGACAAAAGCAGTATTTCTGGCATGCAAAAAATTCCGGCAATATATACTTGGAGTACCAATTATGATTGTAACGGATTGCGCTGCGTTTAAACAAACAACATCCAAGAAAGACATGCCACGTGAACTTGCACAGTGGGTTCTTTATTTAGAGGACTTTGAATACAAAATGGAGCACAGACACGGCGATCGTCTAAAACATGTTGATTGCTTGAGCCGATATCCTCAGCAGGTTATGATGGTCACCTCAGAACTTTCAGCAAGAATAAAAGCAGCCCAGCAGAAGGATCCCATGATTACAGCGATTTTTAAGATACTTAGCAGTCAACCATATGAGCAGTATAAGGCCAAAGGAGGATTGCTGTTTAAATCAGTGGAAGGTACTGATTTGCTCGTTGTACCCAGTCTCATGGAGCGTGAAATTATACTTGAAGCTCATAACACGGGACACTTTGCCAAACAGAAGACGATACATTTAATAGGCCAAAATTACTATATACCACACTTGGAAGGCAAAGTTGCGAAGGTCATTGCCAATTGCATTAAGTGTATTGTTTATAACAAATAGCTGGGTAAAAAAGGAGGATTTCTATATCCAATAGAAAAAGGATCAGAGCCATTGCACACTTTGCATATTGACCATCTTGGGCCAATGGATGCCACCACAAAGGCTTATAAATATATTTTCGCCATGGTTGATGGATTCAGTAAGTTTGTTTGGATTTATCCGACAAAGACAACGAGCTGTGAGGAGGCTTTAAAAAAGTTGGATAATTGGGCAGAAATTTTCGGTCAGCCAAAGAGAATTATAAGCGATAGAGGATCTGCGTTTACGGCGTCGGGATTTGAGGAGTACGTAAAGGAACACGGAATTGAGCATGTATGGAGTACCAGCGGAGTTCCAAGAGGAAATGGTCAAATAGAACGAGTGAATCGTACAATACTTGCAATTATCTCAAAGCTGTCGTCAGAGAATCCCGAAAAATGGTATAAGTTTGTTCCGAAAGTTCAAAGGGTCATCAATAGTACAATTCACATAGCCACAAAGAAATCGCCGTTTGAGCTCATGTTTGGCGTGAAGATGAGGACAACGGCCGAGAACAAGATACTGCAGCTGTTGGAAAAATAGATTTGTGACAGTTTCGATGACGAGAGACAGAAAATTCGAATGAACGCAAAGGAAGAGATTCAGCGCACCCAGGAAATGTACAAGAAGCAGAATGACAAAAATCGTAAGGATGATATCGGTTACAAGGAGGGTGACCTTGTCGCAATTCGTCGCACACAATTCATAGCTGGTAAGAAACTGGCTAGCGAATATCTGGGTCCATATGAGGTGACGAAAGTGAAGCGGAACGGACGCTACGAGGTGCGTAGAGCTGCAGACGTCGAGGGACCGATCAACACCAATACAAGCTGCGATAACATGAAGCTGTGGCGGTATTCAGTGGACAACGAAGATTCCTGTTCATCGGAGGCCGATGAATGATGCAGAATGGCCGAATGTGAGAGATATGGTCATAACAGGCGATATCAGATGGCATCGGTCTGTGGTGGAAGGTTGATAGACATGTAGTTATCGACATACAAGAGTTGGGAACAGTCGTGCCAGAGTTGAGAACAGTCGTGTAAGAGTTGAGGTCAGTAGTACAACAGTCGCAGCAGCAGCCGGTCGGATCGTCGTCAGAATTCAGTGGCGAGATTCGATTCTTAACTTTAAACCAAAAGTCGTCGTTGTATCTAATTATTAAGCATATTACACACTTTATTCAATATTAATAATAAACTGAGGTTATTCTCTATAACCCGTTTTACATTTATGAGCCAAATTCGCTGCCGAAGCAATACCATCATTGCATTTGCTCCTGCGTGACAATTTCCTATGCAGCTCCCGTAAATACATGCCAACTAACGGACAGTTTTTGGGCATCAAGACGGAATATTTGGCATCGTATTGCAATGGTGCATTTAATAGTCTGCCTCCTACTCGGATCAACGACACTCCTCTTCCGAATTCTTCGAATTTGTGGATAAACGGAGTCAGAGATTGGAGGCTTGCCTGTACAATCTTTCCTTTTTCTAACCTTTCAAAGTCCTCTCTGAAATTCGAGCGCTGAACAAGTTCCACCAGCTTCATAAACGCAAAATTCAATTCTTTTGCGCTGAGGACGATAGTGGTACGGTCAACTTATGATCTGAGAATAAACCTGTACATGTACGCAACGACTCGAACTAATTTGCGACATGACGAAAATCGAGAAATAAAACTGAGTACAAAGTCAGAGTTGGTAGCTAAACAAACCATTGCAGATTTCTTGTACTCACTGTCTTTCAATTCTGGTGGTAGCGAAAAGTGGTTATTTTGAGGCCAATGTTAACGTTCCTTGCAGAGGAACGGTGGTCCTTCTAGCCAAATCGAATTTATCAGATCATGCGTATCACAACCTCTCGATGCCATATCGGCTGGGTTCAACAACGTGGGCACATGTCGCCAAGATACATTTATTTATTTATTTATTTAGTACGACTAAAAGCAGTGGACAAGAAAATATACACAATACAAAATTAAGTTAATATAAATTAATTAAATTAATAAACAATATTATTATTTAAATGTAAACTGAAAAGAAACCAGTCGGAAAGGCTACAGTCGAAATCGACTATGAGAGACCCTTTACTTATTCTTCAACAATGAAATAACAGTTACAAACTTACAGACTTATATATAAACCTAAATATATTTGACGCTGCTCAGATTAGCTTCCGATTATTAATGATGAATTATTAACATACAAATGTTAATCTTAACATACAAATGTTAATCTTAACATACAAATGTTAATCTTAACATACAAATGTTAATCTTAACATACAAATGTTAATCTTAGCATACAAATGTTAATCTTAACATATCTGCACATTTTCTGCACATTTCCTGCCATTGTACATTCGATAATTTGTTTGCTTCAAATCTCCGGTGTTTATTGTCCGATTTTGATGAAATTTTTAGTACGCATCGAAAGGAAAATAAATTTTATGTATGTCGATTTTGGAACTTGTATCTTTTAAATTACTCGAGTTATTAGGGTTTTTCCGATTTTTGGAGGCGGGAGGGGGCGTGGCAAAATTCTAAAACAAACTTGACCTTTTCGGGGGTCACAGGAGTATTGTCACCAAATTTGGTGACCCTAGCTCTTATAGTCTCTGAGATCTAGGCGTTCATACAGCAGGACAGCAGGACAGACGGACAGCAGGACAGACGGACATGGCTATATCGACTCGGCTGGTGATGCTGATCAAGAATATATATACTTTATGGGGTCTGCCGGACTTCCTTCGACCTGTTACGCACATTTTGACAAAGTTAATAGACCCTATTTACTTTCTTAAAGTAAAGGGTCTAAAAATTAAAAATTAAAGGCCTGGGGGTACTCAAAGTTATGACTTTAAAAGATCCAACATTTGTTGCAAGGATTGGGGAAAACCCCAGAAAACCCCAATCAGATCAATAAGTATTAGTACAATTAATGTGTTTGTAAGTATAGGAATTAGTGTTTGTTAATGTGAGTACAACTAAATTGTTAGCAAGCTAATAGTATTAGTTCTGCAGAGAAAACGTGGTAAACATTTTTATAATCTGAACACAAAGTACGAAATGAACTGTGCAAAGCATAATCAGTAGTGCATGTTGGAAGGGCTAAAGGCTGGTAATTTCTGGTGGGCCTAAGGGGGACCGAGAAGTTTATTCTACTTACGAGGAAACTCGAATCGATCTCACCAATAATCAATTTATGAACAAAAGTCACACTCAGAACTTTTCTACGATTGATTAAAGACGGAAGGTTCAGAAGAAGAAGTCTACTGCTGTACGACGGTAAACGAAGGTTGGGTTCCCAGTTCAAACCACGTAATGCAAAAAGCAGAAATTGCTTTTGAACAGACTCAATTCGATCCTGGTTATTACGGTATTGAGGACACCATATACATGAACAGTATTCCAGGATAGGACGGACTAAAGAGACATAAAGGAGTTTTGTGGTGAATGGGTCGTTGAATTCTTTCGACCAGCGTTTAATAAAACCAAGTACACCCCTGGCCTCATTAATTATAGTGGAGATGTGCAAATTAAAGTTTAATTTGCAATCAAATAAAACTCCAAGGACTTTCACAGTAGAAATACGATGCAATGGCGTATTGTCAATCGTATAACTGAATAAATGGGGCCTAGTACGGTTAAATGTCATAAGCATACATTTAAAACAATTAAGATACAATTTATTGGCCGAACACCATAATTGCATAGCGTTCAAATCGTCTTGTAGACGATAATGAAGTAGGGGATCAGTGTATGAGAAAATAAGCTTAACATCATCTGCATACATCAGAATGTAAGAATGAGATAGGATGGAGGGAAGGTCGTTTGTAAAAAGGGTAAAAAATAAAGGTCCCAAGTGACTACCTTGAGGTACCCCAGAAGTAACTTGAACCGAACTGGAAACGGTAGACCTAAGGAGCACTTTTTGGGTTCTACCTTTTAAGTAGGTGGATATCCAACTTAAAAAGGAGAAAGGGAAGCCTATACATTCAAGTTTGTGGAGTAATAGGTTGTGGTTCACGGAGTCAAAGGCTTTACTGAAGTCAGTATAAATAACATCAGTTTGCCTTTTCTTTTGAAATGCCTCATTAACCAATGTGGAAAATTCAAGCAAATTGGTCGTGGTAGACCGACCCCTTACAAAGCCATGTTGGACAGGAGAAATAATTGATTTACAGAAATGTTGCAAAGACGAAACAAGGATTTTTTCAAAAAGTTAAAGAATTGCTGATAGTTTTGCAATGCCTCTGTAATTAGAAATATCAGACTTACCACCTTTTTGTGGAGAGGAATGATATAGGATTCTTTCCAAAGATGTGGAAAGACTGAAGATTCAAGGAAAAGATTGAAAAGCTTTAGCAACGGTGCGGTTAGAGAAGTACAGCACTCCTTAAGGACACAACTAGGAATGTTGTCAGGCCCAGGAGAGAAAGTAGATTTTAAAGACATAATAGAAGAGAAAAGGGTGTTGTAAGAAAAATGGGGAGCAAATATACTATTAGAGGATATTATGTTATAAGGATAAGAAGAAGAGTTAGGGAGGGAAATAGGAGAATAGGTTGATTGGAAAAATTTAGCAAAGAGTTCAGTAGCTGCAGAATCGTCACTGGCTTTATCAGTCCCAGGAAAAAAAGAGGAAGGTAAATTCGAAGATTTACGCTTCAAGTTAACAAATTTATAAAATTGTTTGGGGTCACGGGAAAACTGTCTCTTGCAACGAACTAGATAGTTCTCATAGCAATAAGTGTTTAGCAGAGCAAATTTCGACTTGGCCACAGAATATTAAGACCAGTCAAAACTTGAACCAGACATCTTAAACTTTTTAAAACATTTTGATTTCAAATTTTTTAAATAAGATAGTCTGGGTGTAAACCAAAAGGGCTTTGATGAACACGACAACGGTATAAAATTGGGGATACATATATCAAAGAGTGTGTTTAAGGTCATATAGAAGGTAGTAAGGACAGTATTAATGTCCACCGCTTTTTCTAAAAAGGACCAGTCGGTTGCAAGAATAAGTTCATTAAGCAATGAATAATTTCCTTTGCGAAAACAGCGACGAGGTGCTTGTTTGCATAGTAAAAGCGGATTAAGAGGTTTAGAAATTGAAATAGAAATTTCTAGAGCAGGATGATGTAAGTCTTCAGGGACTGATAGTGGGAATGATCTAGAGACGGCAGTATTTGCAAAATCATTGATAAATACCAGATCAAGGATTCTATTCAAGTGATTCTTGACAGAGTTCATTTGAAATATTGAAAAATCAACCAAACAATCTATTAAATCATGCTGATTTGAAGGAACAAGATAGTTTGCGCAATTAAAGAAAGACCATGAAATATTTGGCAAATTAAAATCGCCCAGCACAACAAACAGGTCCTTGTCACTCACTTGAAGGAAGCCTTCTTTTAAACAAGCAATATGTTGCATATAAACTTGAATATCAGAAGATGGTGGAATATAAGAGCAAGTAACATAAATTGATTGATATGGAACAATTTCAACATCAGTAGGAATAGTAAAGGAAATCCGTTCAGATTAAAAAATTGCTTTAATGGCAAGCAATACGCCACCACCTCGACGAATCAATCGATCATATCTATAGATGGAATAGTTGTTTGACAAAATTTCGCTATCAGATACTGTTGGCGTTAGCCAAGTCTCAGATAGAGCGATAATGTCAGACTCAAAGGAAAAGCTGCTCAAAAATAGGGATTTAAGTTTAGATAAAAGGCCTCTGACATTCTGGTATTTAATAAGGATTAGGTCTTCAAAAGGGTCTAGTTTTTTTGGAATATTGCTGGTGGATGAGGCAGAATTAGTAACTGGAAGGGAAATATGCAAAGGTTCAGATCGCCTTTTCGGTTTAAACTCATGAACAATCATTTGCGGTGGCCAAAATTTTGGGTCACAAATGACTGCAAAAGAGTCATGAGGCACACTTATTCTAAAGGAAGATATTTCACGAGGCGTGCTAAAACTGAATTTCGTGACTGAAACATTAGCCGTACACTTACTAGCAATGAATGCTGCAACAGATTCACAAGTAGTGTCCAAGGATAATCTGGACACAAATACTTGCTTACGTAGCGCAACAACATTATGTATGGGCGCTTGAGGCAAAGAAACTGTACTATTAGTATTATTTTCTTTAGGGGGCGAATTTCGAGAGGTTATACCTTTTCGACTAGATACAACCCGCCTCAAAGGTTCGGTAGGTTGTATAGGGGTTGTATCTACTAATGATACAATCGGATAACAAGTAGATGGCACAGGGGATGCATCTAGGGTAAGATTACCCGGAGAGGGTGAAAGCGACAACATTGGCGTTACATCCAGCCGTTGCGGAATTGCTAAAGGTGTCGAAGGCGTCTGGCTGTTCGGAACACTCAAAAATTGGGAATTCAAAATAGAGTTGGGTGTAGTGTCAAATTTGAATTGACTAAGCAACTCAAGACTTGAATCAAACTCACTAGAGAGACGCTTAGCTACAGTATGTAATTTCAAAAATTGATTCCTCACAGAATTATACATTCTGGAGAAATCAAATTGTATTTCGCTACAAGGGGGGCAAGACCATTTTAAGTCACCACAATCTTTCTTAGGGATGGCGGTAACCTTATCACAGTCCCTACCGGAGAGCCCGGCACACTTAGCATGCATGACATTATTACACAACCAGCAGTGCACAAACTGTGGTTGAACCGAATCATCAGCACGCTTAAAAGTGCAGGCTTTCTTGCAGCCCGACATTTCCTACAGGAGTTCAAATGTAAAAACAGGCAAAGAAGCGCTCAAAAATATCGCAAAATCACTCAATCTTAACTCTGAGTGAAAGAGATAAGACAGCAGCAAACAGTAGCTTCCGAGAACGCGGTACAAAACAAAAGCACAAACGAAAAAACGCACAAACACTTGTAGGCAATGGAACAAAGCAAGAGCGCGAAATAACAACAACAACAATTTGTGAGAGCGAGGTGCAAAACAAAAACAAATGCACAAACAAACACGCACAAACAATTGAAGATAGGAAGATGCCAAAAATAATTTAGCAAGTTGAATTAAATAAAACAGGGATTTGTAGACTTACAGTACACCAAATGATTACACTTTGCACAGCAGTTAGTACTTATCCAGATTAAGGTGCACAATTAGCAAAAAATATATATTTATATATAGAAATTAAGCACAAAACAAAAGAAATTTGAGGAGCACAAATAAAACACGTCTGGCTTGATCAACTGAGAACTCAAACTTTGGCCATCTCTTGGATGCCTGCAACTCGGTTAGCTACCTACGTTGGCAATAACGAAGGGGAAGTATTTATCCAATGTAGTGTGATCTCTGAATCCGTCCAGAAATTCACACTCTCGACTCTACAATGGTCCAACAAATGTTTGATAGTTGACCATAATTGAGTTAGCAAATACGACGCGCATAGTTCGAGTCTAGGAATAGACTTCGTCTTAAGGGACGCAACTTTCGCTTTTGCGGTTAGCAATCGACAGACTGTCTTGCCACCGTCGCTAGCTCGAACATATAGGCAACACCGATATGCTTGACTGGACGCGTCCGCAAATCCATGCACTTGAATGCTTGTGTTAAATCTTGCATGAGCGTACCTGGGAATTTCAGTGTTATGGAGTTCGAGAAGATTATCCTTGAACTTTTCCTACCGGCTATGCATTTCCATGGGCATTGTTTCATCCCATGGCAACTGCATACGCCAAAGCTCTTGCAGCAGAATTTTAGCCCTCATGCTAATTGGGCTCAACAAGCCAAGTGGGTCAAACATGCGTGCAGCTACTGACAATATGTTACGCTTCGTGGGACTCAATTCGGTGAAACTATTATCCAAATGATACCTAAATGTATTGGAACTTGGAGTCCACCTCATGCCGAGCGTTTTCGTTGAGTCGGCATCATTGAAACTTAGAAGTTTATCATTTCAACCTTCTTCTACTAAATCGGGGTGGTTTGAAAACCATTTGGCCAGTTGAAAACCTCCTGACCTTAACACTTGCGACACCTGAGCACATATAGCTTTTAACGTGTCAAGGTTATCGGCTCCAGTGAGCATATCATCGACATAAAAATCATTACAAATAATTTCTGAAGCAAGAGCATGGGTGTCTTTGTGACGTAAACCCAGCTCTTGCAAGCATCGAATGGCGAGGAACGGTGCGGACGCAGTGCCATATGTCACCGTTTTCAAACGATAAAGTTGAATCTCATCCGATGGATTTTCACGCCACACAATAGGCTGAAAACGTCGATCGTCTTCGGATATGCTGACTTGCCGATACATCTTTGTGATGTCCTCCGTGAGGGCATATCGATTCAGACGGAACCGAAGAAGCGACAAAATTAGATCCCTCTGAATAGTCGGTCCAACCATAAGACAATCGTTAAGTGAGTGGCCCGACGTTGTCTTACAAGACGCGTCGAACACCACTCGAAGCTTGGTGGAGAAACTATCAGGCCGCAGGACGCACTGATGTGCAATGACGTGGTGTGGTCCTGGTGGAACTTCCGTACCTATGGCAGACATGTGACCGAGGTCAATATATTCACGCATAAAACTCAAGTACATATTCCTGAGCTCCGGGTATCTTGTAACCCTGCGCTCTAAGGATAAAAACCGTCTCTTGGCTGCTTCAAACGATAATCCCAATATTTTGGAATCAGTTTTGAAGGGCAAACTAACCTCAAAGTGCCCTGACGACAGATTTCGAACGCTATCTTTGAAGCTTTTCTCACATGCTAGTTGCTCTGACGAGTACTTGGCTGAGATATTCGATTCTGGAATAGCTTCAAGTTCCCAGAATCGCTCTGCAAGGGCTTCAAGTCTGGATTCTTCGCTAGGGTGCATTATTGCGCAGCATACAGGGTTCTGAACTTGCAGATTTTTACACCGCCCTGATGCCACTCAACCTAGCAAAGTTTTCTGCAATAAAGGACGATTTCCACTCAATCTTATCTGCCCCGTACACAACAGCTCGAAAAATGAATCCGCTCCTAAAAGCAAATCAATTCGCTGAGGCTTAAAGAAGTCCGGATCAGCCAGTTCTAAATTGGCTGGAATTTTCCATTGACCAACGAGCAAGTCATAATCTGGCTGCCGGCTCGAAATAGATGTCAGCACCCAAAAGTCAGCACTGAACTGATGTGCATTAAACCTGTCTCGTATTTTTACAACAGCTGTTGCAAGGATGACTTGATCCACTTCACCTGCAACGTGGTTCAAATGAGCTGGATGCGATGCTGCCTGTGCCATTTCAGGGGCTGCATACTTGTGAAGGAGAGTGTTGTGGGGTTGAGAACAAACTCTACACTTCGACGCATTGCAGCTCGACACCCTGTGCCCTGCATGCAAACATTTTATGCACAGCTGATTCGATTTTACGAAATTAAATCGATCCGACACAGGCATAGCGGAAAAACCCTGACAGCTCCCAATACTGTGGTTTGCACTGCAAAACTGACACTTTGGTTCAGTATGCTTATCTGAGTTAGTGCATGCGAACGAGGACTTACTGCTTTTCGCAGGCTTGAAGTCTGATTTTTGTCTCATCCTCGACTTTGAACTTTCTTCAGCCGATAAGTGCTGATATCGTCTGTTCATTGTTGAGACACAATCAGACCATTGGGGCAACGAATTATAGTCAAGTTGTTCTTCAAACTTCGACTTGGTCACATAGTCGACCTTCGACATAGCTATGTGAATTAGCACCGCATTGGCAAAATCCTGCTCGTCACCAATTGACATTAGGGACTCAAACAAGGCCGAGATCGAGTCGACAATTGAGCGTATTCCGATGGCAGAAGGTTTGCTCATAGGCTCAATGTCGAACAACTGGGCTAGCGTATCGGAGAAAATGAAGTACTTTTTATCGTACACGCGCTCCAGGCTGGCCAAAGCCTTTGGATAATTCTCGTCAGAGACTTGGAACACTTTAATTGTACCTAACGCCCCATCTGATAAGCAAGAGATCAAATGACTAAATTTTTCAATATTGGATAACGACCGGTCGGAATCTACTAAACTGTTGAACAAGCTGATGAATTGTTTATATTCAGCATGTTTACCACTGAATTTGGGTAACTTTAATTTAGGTAAATGTGAATGGTGTGATACCGGTTGCACATTTTCCGACGCCTGGTGAGCATTAAGAGCGGCCATATATGACGATTTTGCCAAAATGCACATTTTCCCAAGCATCGCACGGCTAGAATTGTCGGGATCAATGCAGTCGATTTCAGATTGCAGATCCATAGCCTTGGCAATATACGAATTTAGAATGTCTAGCCGACACTGAATTTCGAATTTGCTTGGATTCACCATTTTATTTGCTAAAGACGTTCTTTGGCGTTCTATGTCACCTTCTACTTTATCTAATTTGGCAAATAATTGCGTTAATTTCTCACTATAACAATCCCCTTCAACGACCATGGTCTCGTTGGGATCATTCTTTCCTTTAGTATTTGCCATATTGAAGTGGCTCTATTTAAATGCACGTAGGTGTACGGTAATATATGACACAAGTGGATGTGAGCGTATGTCCCACCAACTGTGCAAACTGAAATGTCGAAGAGAGTTAAGAGACCGCAAACGCAACGTAACGCACTCACTTTACACGGCGGCTACCAAAGAGAACCGAAAACAATGCACGCAATGTTAAGCGAGCGCGTATGTGTAGGCGGCGTCTGTATGTATGCAAGCGACGCTGCCGAAACGAAACGGTCAAGCAAATGCAAAGCAGAGGAGAGAGAAGTGTGCCGTTGTGTTACGTATGTATGTGTGTGTTGTCCCGCGCTTGCACTTTTGTGTAAGCATCAACTAACGGACAACTGAGAGTGCGAACAACGAGATCAAAAAAGTATGTATTTATGTGTGAGCTTGCGCGCGTTGCTATGCAAAAGCAACGTCAAAACACAAAGGTCAAGAACTTGATACACGGTATATATGTATATATGTATGTATGTATGTTTACCTATTTATGCTATTACATATGTACATATAAAACCGCGGACAGCGAAGGGAACGAAGAAAAATAAATCAAACGGAGTATTTATGTACAATTATAACAACGATTTGTTTATTTAATTTTTCTTGCTCTATGTATGTGCTTTACTTCTAGTGTTCACTTTTAAATAAAATTATTGCCAGTGCCGAAACGCAGTGATAATTTACACTGTAAGTGACCCAGCTCTAAGACCTATATTTGTATGTGCGCTTATGTACCAATTAATGTACATATGTATATAATGCTGCACTAAGCTGTCACTCGTTTGGGCACTGTTACCTGGTCATCGGAGGAGTCCTCGATGGACTCAATCCTTGGCATCTCTAGGGCAAATGATACTTCAACAGCAACAGGTCCAACGGAGTCGGCAGAGGCAGCAATGCAGCAACAACGGCAACTGGTCCAACGGCGACACTTGCTCAGCAGCACAACAACAACAGGTCCAGCGGCGACACTAGCTCAGCAGCACAATACAACAAAACCGAACGCGATCGACTCACGGACACAGCCAACCAACTCTTGAAATGTCTTACGACAAAGACCGACAAAACGCGATAGAAAGTCCCTGCCCGGGCGCCAAAATGTTGAGTCAAATAACGAAATAATAAAACACTGCAACTTCGATGTGCAATTAACAAATTTATTGAAACTTAGCTATCGCGCTAAAGAGTTTGGTGGCTGTACGCGGGAGACGTGCGGGTGGTGCGATCGAAATCTAAATTGCTACTAGTCCCTTGCTAGCAGCTGCGCAGCATCGCCAGCTGCTAAACGTCGCTCGCACGACCGCTAACATTAGAAGAACGCGCCTCTTAACCTAACATAAATTGATCTTATGCTAATAACATTTTTAAACTTACTATGCTAAGCCTAACTCTAACAATTCATGTAATTCATTAATCTTCAATAACACTAGTTTACAAATTAATAACTTTTTTCTGCAAAGTAAATGTAAATATGATTTTCTTATGGTCTTTGGCCTTCTAAACACGAAAATGGCACTTAAAATTTGTTTCATGGAAGCGTTTTCGAAATATTAATTTTTTTTCGAATTTGCGAAGTTGCTCCAACATTTTAGAATATATTTCCATTTCTAATAAACCGATTTGGCCATGCAAACACTCAAATTTAAGGTAAGTGAATTCTCTACAAGTTGTTCTCAAACAGTCTTAAGATCGGCTCAGTAGTTCAGATGCTAGCGATTGTAATATGTTCAAAAATACGGTTTTTTTGAGTTCGAATGCTCACATATTGTCCTGGAAAAAATAGAAATCGTAGAATTAAAATTTTTTTTTTCGATTCTGCGTAAAGCTGATACTGTTTCGAAGAAAATAAGCTATTATTGATGCAAATCCAACAGTAAATGGCAAAGTAATGCAAATGGCCAAATCGGTTAATTAGAAATGGAAATATATTCAAAAATGTTGGAGCAACTTCGCAAATTCGAAAAAAATTAATATTTCGAAATCGCTTCCATGAAAAAAATGTTAAGCGCCATTTTCGTGTTTAGAAGGCCAAAGACCATAAGAAAATCATATTTATATTTACTTTGCAAACTTAGTGTAAACTAGTGTAATCTAAACCTAAACACTAATAGTTGGCAAACTAGGGAATATGGCCTCATTGGTGCAGTGCTTAGAATGTCGAATTCTTGTGGTGGGGTCTAGGGTTCGAATCATGCCAGTGGCAAATTTTTTTCTATTTTTGAAAATTGTTAAATAATTGACAATGGCTTCATTGGCGCAATGGTCTGGAGTTCGAGACCTACAAGAGGCACACATTTTTTCAGTTTTTTTATTTATTTTTTAAATTTATAATTACAGTAATAAAATAAAATAAAACAATATTTTATTTTTATAATAAAATTCTACCATAAATGCCAATGTATTTTATTTAATAAAGTATGTATGAATTACATACATGTATATTAACATAACTTTTGTATGTTAATATTAACATTTGTACGTTAACGATTCAAGTGTAACATAAACGATTATATTCAATTAATCGGAAGCTAATCTGAGCAGCGTCAAATTTATTTAGGGGTATATATAAGTCTCTAAGTTAGTTACTGTTATTTCATTTTTGAAGAATAAGTAAAGGGTCTCTCACAGTCGATTTCGACTGTAGCCTTTCCGACTGGTTATCACATATTTTTAATTGATAAAACAACTTGCCAAAATTTACTAGATTTACACTAATTCTTTATATAGCTGCCATATATCCGATCTGGTCGATATATATTAACCTGTGTGGGTTTCTTGTACCAAGCAACTAATTGGTTAATTTTGACAAAACACTGCAAAATTGAAGAAAAGTCACAACTATGTCAATAATTAAAATTTTACGACAAAAATTCCCAAGTTTATTTGTATTAATCTTTGGGATCATAAATATTCTGATGTGGAAAACTACTGCTACTGGATGGGTTGTGTATAAAAACACAACACATTACATTCATAAATATCGGCAGTGCGAAATGCATGCCTTCCCTACCAGAAATACATTGATCAGGTGGAAAGGAAGGAAAAAATCATAGATTTATTTAATATTTCTCCAACTTTTATGTTAAGTCTTTTTTTTTTATTTAAAAGAAAAATTCGCTAAAAATTATGTAAATGCTTGCCAACCTCTAAAATGACTGCCGTTTTTTGTAACGTCCGCAACAGAACTTTGAGCATGAATATTTTTTTGTGAGACACTTATGACTTATGTTATTATACCAATTGATAGTACTCCTACCTTTATTACCTACATTTTGAATGTGTTTTGTTAAATATTTCTCAATCATAGCGTAAACAGTTTCAAAAATAACGCTAAAATTTGCGTACGAATGTATATACTTTTTGGGGTCTGCCAGATTTCCTTCGACCTGTTACGCACAAATTTAATAGGCCCTTATACTTTTTATACCCTGTGCCGATTGAAAATGGGCAAAAGTGGTATAATGAATTTATGTGAATGTATGTAACAGGCCGAATGAAGCATCTCCGACCATATAAAGTATATATATTCTTGATCAGTATCAATAGCCGAGTCGATTGACACCTGTCCGTCTGTCTGTCCGTCTGTCCGTCCGTCTGTATGAACGCGTCGATCTCAGCAACTATAAAAGCTAGAGACTTCAAATTTAGGTTCCTGAATACCATACGCAGATCAAGTTTATTTTCAATTTTCGATATCTCACCCCCCGCCCACGCAAATAGAAGAAAACGTCAAATTTCCAGATAATTCAGCCTAACATGACTGATAGTTTAAGTGTAACTCACGCTGCGCAATTTGCTGCAAGTTTCATCGCGATCGACCCATAAATAACGGAGATATTAAGGAATTTGTTTTAATTCCATTTTTTTGCCAAAGCGAGAGAGCATACAAAAATTCCATTTGCGAAACGAGAAAGCATATGATAATCTGATGTTTTGCACTGTCGGCCGCTGGGTGGCGCATTGTGTCGTGTGGCATTTGGCGCCATCCATCAGCCATACTCAGAACTATACATTGTAATGTAAATTAATATTAGCGATTCTTTACACGCATGCCTGTTAAGATAATACGGCTTAAATTAACAGAGTAACCACGCCTAGCAATTTGCTGCAAGTTTCATAGCGATCGACCCACAAATAAATGAGATATTAAAGAATTTCGATTATAAACATTATTTCATAGTTGTTGCAAGAGCGACAGAGCATATGACCATCTTCTTTGCACTATCGCTCGCCTTGTCTTTCTTTCGGGAATGTAAAATTAATATTAGCGACTAATGTTTGTTAAGATAACACAGCTTAAATTGACAGTAGAACAACGCTAAGAAATTTGATACAAATTTCATAGTGATCGACCCGTTAATAAAGGAGATATTGAGGAATTTCTTTTTTTGCCATTATTTCATAGTGGTTGGCAAGAGCGAGAGCACATATATGTCGCCCGCCTTGTCTTCCTCCCGGGAATGTAAAATTAATATTTGCGACTTTTTACACTCATCTTCGTTGAGATAACATAGGTTAAATGTACAGTACGACAACGTTAAGCAATTTGCTGCAAGTTTCATAGCGGTCGACCAATTAATAAAGGAGATATTAAGGAATTTGTTTTATTGCCATTATTTCATTATAATTGGCCAGTTGTCCAACACTATCTTACAACAGTCTGAGAGTTGTCCAGCACTGACAAACAAAATAATTACTATTATTATATTAATTTATATTTGCGATTGCTGACACGTTTGGTTGACAATTCTACGTTTCTATCATAGTATTAAAATAACTTAAATTTTCTGCATTACCAAAACCCATATATATAAACATTGCCTAAAATTTCAAAAACAAATGGTTTGGCGCGCAATATAATAAATGCCGTGTGTAAGAGAGAGAAACATGGGGTCTCGCCAGACTACATGCAAAGCAATTCCACTATAATTAAAATACTTTTCCAAAATACTTTTATTTTAAGACCTGCACAGGGTATCCACCTGTCGCGCCCGCTCGACTGATCGGCTTGTTTAAAGTAAAGTGTCTAAAAACTCCACATTTTCATCATAGTTTTCCGAATCTATTTGAATAATATGTTTATATGACTAATTCACATTGACAATCAAAAGTAATATCCCATACCCTTTAAATGCCATACCAAAGTTTGACAATTCTGTTTTCGGGTAGTCCATATTCCAAATGAATCTCAGTAATTATATCGGCAATTCTGTCAAGAGTGTGTGCTAGGGCACTGATTTAAGCATTTGAATTTTACACTAATAACAATTCTTGCTATGGGGCAGGCCATGACTAAAAATAAATCTCATCGAAAAAGGTCCGACTCCCTACGGAACGTTTTTAGATTAGCTCAAAATTTAACTTCTCCTTTCCTTATTTTTAAGACAGCCTGTAATCCTAAGAAAATATGCTCTTAAAGTATTTTCTAAGACAAATCGCGCATATAAAAACAACAAAATTTATAAATAAGCCCAGTGTTCACCTAGTTTATATACTAGTTCCAATAGAAATATTCTACAACTAGTTGGAAAAATATATTTGGAAACTGTTTGACTGTATTAATACAATTAACTATTAAGCCAAACGACAGTTTTATTTTAAAAATGGATCGTAAAATCAACTAAGAAGATGTGCTCTTTGTTCAGGGTGCGATAAGCCAAGATATTTCAAGGCTTATTAGTAGTAGCAAGAAGGATTCGTCCGAGCGTAAAGCTAAGTCTGGCTACTATCAAGCCAGGACTACGTTGCTATATGAAAAGTGGACAAATTTTCATATCAATGACGACATCATATGGAACAATGCTGACCTAAACGAAGGACAGATATACTTTAAATTCTTTGATGTCGTTGAAATAGTTATAAATGTTTAAAACACTTTTCTGAACAGGCTGACATAGACCACCGGAATCGCTCCTGACTTTAGTGATGTAACGTCAAAGCCAACGCCAAGACCCAGCTCAAAGATTATGGAAACTAGACTTCACTCACTGTGCCGTCGGCAGATCAAAAAATCGTGCTTTGTGCGAAGCCAGTATGCAGTCCACGGATTCAATGGAGTCCCTATGAGAACAAACTCAAGAAGTGAATTTTCTTATATAGAAAGAGTTTGAAAAATCAGAATAGATGGGCTACGATGAAAACACGTTTTTCCTGGCAGAATCAAATGTAGGGAGAGTGCTATCAAAAAATATCAGCGTTACGCAATTTAATGACGTGGTGGGGCATAAACTCAAAAATCTGCCACGTAAAACGATATCTAAGTTCGACGGGAATGCTTTGAAGTGGATACAGTTCTACGACATGTTTTCATGTATGATACATGAAGCAAAGCTGCCAACGGTATGCAAAATTAGGTACCTAAAGACCAGCGTAATCGGAGAAGCAAAAAGAATGACCAGCCATGTAGAGTTAAAAGAATAAAATTATCTGCATGCATAGAATATTCTCATTAAAGCATATAATTACCTTAGAGATATTACTTCTGGGGTACTAAATCGCTTTCTACAACAACAAGCCATGATTGATGATGTAATCTTTGTCATCATTAGAAGGACCAGCAAATCATAGAGCATCCTCATAGGCTGACAACGCACAGAACTAACTGGCTTAAATACAAAAAATTTGTTAGTTCCCATGTTCAGCTATCCCCGCAGCTCAACATCGAAGAGGACATCGACTTCTCTGTTGATGCTCTGGAATCTGTACTCGTAGCAGCAGCCAAAACTTCAACACCGCAAGGGATATCTGCGCAGTCCAGCCAGTACACAACCAATCGGCAAATTGAAGAACTTGTTCTGCAAAAACGACGATTGCGACGAGATTGGCAGACCTTCAGATCGCCATCTTCAAAACAACGCCTCAAAGAAGCCAGCTGGGCCCGCAGCGACAAAGACAGAGCCAACACATTTGCTTCTCACCTACGAAATGTGTTCCAGCCAAATCCCGCAACTAATTCATTTGAACTGGACGCATTACCAACTAGTAGCCAAACTGAGACTGAGCCAATTGAGTTTCTGCCTAACGAGATTGCGAAAGTCATCAGAGAACAACTGAAACCAAAAAAATCACCAGGTTGTGATCTAATAACTCCAAAAATTATAATTGAACTTCCAAACTGCGCTATCTGCCTCATTTGTAAGCTCTTCAACGCAATTACAAGACTTGGATACTTTCCAAAAAAATGGAAAAAGTCTACCATTATAATGATACCGAAACCAGGAACAGACCACACAATACCATCATCGTACAGACCGCTAAGCTTACTCTCGTGCTTGTCAAAACTGCTTGAAAAATGCCTACTTGCGCGGATAATCCCACACCTGAGGACAAACAATGTAATTCCAGCACATCAATTTGGCTTCAGGGAGAACCATGGAACTATCGAGCAAGTCAACCGAATAACATCAGCAATACGTACTGCATTCGAAAATCGGGAATACTGCAGTGCGATATTCCTCGACGTCTCACAAGCATTCGACCGAGTCTGGCTCGAAGGTCTCATGTATAAAATCAAAATACTACTGCCTGAACATACTCACAAGCTATTTGAGTCGTACCTCTACAACAGAGTCTTCGCAGTGAGATGCAACGCTACTACATCCGACGACCACAGTATAGAAGCTGGAGTTCCTCAAGGCAGCGTACTGGGGCCAACCCTTTATGTTCTATTCACGGCGGATATACCCATAAACGAGCGACTGACAACATCTACATTTGCTGACGATACCGCTATCTTAAGTCGCTCTAGATGTCCAATACAAGCTACAGCACAACTAGCTGACCACCTGGTGGTGGTGGAGAAGTGGCTATCAGACTGGCGTATTAAAATAAACGAGCAAAAGTGTAAACACGTAACGTTTACTCTCAATAGGCAGACTTGCCCTCCGCTAACGTTATACAATACGCAGATCCCCCAAGCTGATGAAGTGACGTATCTTGGCATACACCTTGATAGGCGACTTACCTGGCGGAGACACATCGAAGCTAAAAAAATGCACCTAAAACTAAAAGCTAATGGCCTCCATTGGATTATAAATTCTCGATCGCGTCTATGCTTGGACTACAAGGTCCTACTCTACAATTCAACTCTAAAACCAATCTGGACCTACGGCTCGCTGCTTTGGGGAAATGCGAGTAGCAGCAACATTGACATCATACAGTACCAACAATCCAAAATCTTGAGAACCATCACTGGGGCGCCATGGTATGTTCGGAACGAAAGCATTCACAGAGATCTAAACATTCTACCCGTAAAAGATGAGATAGTTAAACGAAAAGCGAACTACCACCTCAAACTATCTTTGCACCCAAATCATCTTGCAAGGTGCTTATCTCTGGTGTGCAACCGATCACGCCTCCAACGCAACCACCTACCAGCCCAGCAATAATCCATTAGGGCCCTGTAACTCGGATTCAGTCAACACGGCTGTTATCTAACGCATTATTTTAAGATTTGATAAACTTATTGTTAGTCTGCCTCTGGAGAAGATTCAATAAATAAATAGCAAAGCATTAATAAAAAAAAAAAAAAAAAGGCTATTGGACACCATGCTCCAGTTTCTCGAACAACGAAAGAAGACACCAGTAACTACAAAACGTTATCTTGCAAAGACAAACAAAAGGAAAAACACAACATGTACATAGTTTCAACTACAGGGAAGGATGTCTGCAAGGAATACTGCAAGATGCCAAATCATTTGCTGTTCTGCTCTGACGATTTTCGTGCCCAACCAATCAACTATCGATTGAATTGGATTCAGCGACAAAAATTATGCGTCAATTGCGTCTGATTGCAGAGCTGCAATTAAAAGCTGCCTGCAGAGCTGCAATTAAAAGCTGACGGCAGAGTTGCCATGAAAAGCTGATTACAGAGCTGCAATTAAAATACTTTCTGAGCTGCCAAAGGGCTCTGCCGCTTGAGCCTGACTTCCGGCTTAAGCACATTTTCCGTTTTCACAAGCCGTGATAGACGTGTGTTTCGGCAAGATAAAAAATTATAAAAGGGGTGTTAGCCTAAATACGTATAAAAGTCATTATTTTCGTGAAAGCCAATAGATTGTGCAATTGCACGGCACGAATCCTGTTTTTTCAACGGCAGGCGTTATATTCGCCAGTTTTACCGGATAGTTTTTCTTTTTTGTTTCTACCCTCAAGCCTCGTTGCGTGTTGTGCACGACGTAACCTTTGTGTTCTTTTGGCAGAATATCAGTCGTGGTGACCTGGAGTGGCTCCACCAGCAGGTGGAGCGCATAATTTTTCTGGGCATATCCGTCAAAAAAAGGGATCGTTGAAACAATTTTTTCGGGCCTACTCTTGTGCTGGGACTGAAGCCCCATCGATCGCGACTGAATTGCGCCCATTGATATGCGCTCGATGGAAAAAGTTATCAATTACCTAACAAAAAAATTTATATAATTTAAAATTATATTAAATTGAAGTCTAATTCCGTTTTCTATCTTATTTTATAAGATTGCACGAATGCTTTTTTGTCAATTAATCAGATAATCCTCTACAGCAACATCTTCGTCATCAGGCCTGCTGACATCGATGAATCCCGTTAAGTAGTGAGTACGAGGTGTAAGAAATAGTCAAAAAAATACGGAGACAAAAATTTAAATAAAAATAAAAGAATTGTAATCAAAAAAACCTTCGTGATATACTAAAGTAATGAAAAACAAACTTATAACCACAAAAAAAAAAACAGTAGAGCGGGCGCGATAGTAGAATACCCTGTGCAGGTCTTAAAATAAAAGTATTTTGAGAAAAAGTATTTTAATTATTGTTGAATTGCACTTATTTATGTCTACATATACATTTAAATAAATCGCCGCTCGTATTAGCTTCCGGTTTAATTTAACCGGTTCCCAGGGAACACCACGGGGAGGTCAATACAATTGTAAAGGGATCACTTTTTCAAATAATAATTTGGGAACCTACGAGTCGACTTGAGCTGCTTTAAAGCTCCTTAGTTCCCTAAAATAATAAAAATTTTAAATGAACTGCAAAATTCACCAGCAAATATTATAAGGATCTTAACATATAATATTATGGGAAGACGTAAATAATGTTCTGAAATCAAATATAATTTTATGTGGAAAACGTAAGAAATAAAGTAAATAATATATAAATAATAACTTAAATGTGTATACATACGTCGGGGCAAGCATATTTATTTGAATTGTGCGCTCAGTTGTGTTCAACTGTTGAGTCGAATGGTTCAGGGTTTGAAAAAGATAGAACCTTTCTGATATTGTATAGCACTAAACCAGTCGGAAGGCTACAGTCGAAGTCGACTATAAGAGACCCTTTACTTATTCTTCAAAATGGAAATAGGAGTAACACTAATAGTTCCCATAACGCGTTGTAACGTCAATATGCTCTTCTTCTACCTTTGACCCGACTCTGAGTAATAAAAAGTCTTGAATAACTTCCGAAATTATTATCCGATCGCGATGAAATTTTCAGGATACATTAGGACCCTGATGCTTGTCCTGTGTGCCAAAATTCAAAGCTCCATTATATGGGATTTTAAGTTTTTTATAATATCTTCCGAGATTATTATCCGATCGCGATGAAATTTTCAAGATATGTTAGGACCCTGACACCCGTCCTGTTCAGGACTCTAGCTTTAATATTTTTCGTTTTATGGGATTTTAAGAATTTTGTTCTCAATTTTCGGAGGCGGAAGGGGGCGTGTCAAGATTTTAAGATAAACTTGATCTGCTTAGCCCATAGACGAACCACCGTACCAAATTTGGTGACTCTAGCTCTTATAGTCTCTAAGATCTAGGCGCTCATACAGCAGCACAGACGGATATGGCTATATCGACTCGGCTGGTAATGCTGATGAAGAATATATATACTTTATGGGGTCTGCCGGACTTCCTTCGACCTGTTACGCACATTTCGACAAACTTAATAGACCCTTTTTTACTTTTTTTTAAAAAGTAAAGGGACTAAATATGTCTTTGAATTAAAAAAAATATTAAGAGTCGGCACAGGGTATAAGAACCGGCTATCATTTATAAGCAAAACTATCTCCGAAAAGTGTTGCATACTTCTAACTGGTATTTTTAGAATTTTTCGCTTAGAATTCCCAAACGGTTTAAGCGCAGAATTGATAAAATATCTGCAAAGAACATCAAAGCGTCTGATAAATTTGTACATAGATTTGATACTTTTATGGTCGATTGTAAATTCTGTTGTTGTTTTTGTTTTTTTGGAATTTTTGTTTTTTTTTTGGAATTTTTGTTTTTTTTTTATACATGTTCATCAGTGATGCCAAATTGGCCTTTTTCCGGATAGATTTGTCCGGTTTTTAACAGCTTCAGCCGGAAATCTGGCCTTTTTTAGATTCAATTTACCATCAAATTCTTCTTCAAATTGAACTTCTATGAACAATCTGGCATCCCTTTTTGTGAACTGATATCGATATTTTTTGTAAAGCTCAAAAGTTATCAAAGCATGGTTTCCAAGTACGCCAACATTCACCTCTTAAATGGAAGCAGTGATGCCAAATTGGGCTTTTTCGGATAGATTTGTCCGGTTTTTAACAGCTTCATCCGGGAAAAATGTCAAACGTCTTCTATCCGGAAATCTGGCCTTTTTGAGATTCAACTTACCATCAAATCATCTTCTTCAAATTGATCGTCTATGAACAATGTGGCATCCCTCTTTGTGTACTAACATCGATATTCTGTGTAAAGTTTGAAAGTTTATCAAAGCATGGCTTTCCAGTACGACAACATTCACCTACTAAAATGGAAGATTGTTGAAAATACCTCAAAGTTTTGGTCCAAAGCAAGAAAATATCGAGACCCTGCAGGCAACAACCCTTTGTTAGAGAACTGGTCACTTTCGATCTGACTCTTCAATCGTTGCTATGACCAAATGCAGAAGTAGAAAGGGTTTTTAGCCAAGTTAGTTTGATATAAACTAAATTGAGGAACCGTCTAGAAATTGAGACGTTAAATGCTATTTTGACAATGTAGTTATTATAAAATTTTCAACTATATGCATATGTATATTTGATCTTCTGAAGATTCGGATTGCGTCGACACAAATCTTGTTGCCATTCATATAAATTGCTTGGCAAATACTTAAAGTTAATAGGCAACATGACAAGCTACGATTAGAAAGAAAAGGCCGAGAAAGAAACCATCGAAGATGTCTTGAAACTTTTATAGAAATAAAAAAAGAAAGTGTCTTGTTTTTCTGTCTTTTTTTTTTAGTTTTTCAGCTTATTTTGCCTGTTTTCTGTGGTAGTTTTGTCTTTTTTTACCAAAAAATAATTGGCATCACTGGTGGAGATTGAACTAATTACTAATTTGAACCGTCTTAAATTTAAGATTCGTGATGTTGAATAGATCGCCTACCTTTAGTTTCCACTGTTGTCTATTCGTTTCCCCATCAAAAGGATCTCACAGTGTAAAATAAGTTTTTCTGGGCAAGTGATACCGTTTTGTTCATCGAAAAATTTTGGGAACTCAATTTGACAACCTCCGGGTAGTGTAAATGCACGTTGTTTCGAATCCGTTAAGTGTCCGGGTAAATTCATTTTAATCATTCCGTTTGGAATAGTGTTGTTTTTGATAATGTTTAAATTAACTACTAAATCGAAATTGGTGGGACGTAGCTCCAACTGAAATTCTACATCACTATTAATATTTGGAAATATTGGGGATTGTAATCCAATGTCCGCTTGCCAATCGTGTAACGTATTATAGTTATCCACAGTCCATTCGTATTCTATTTTTAATAACTCATGCGACGTATTGCTTCTGCTTTGCAATGCATTCAGCATTTTTACAAAAAATTGATTTGCTTTTGAATATTTCGAATGATACCCGTTACGTTAAAGTTCGATACAATTGTAACACATTAAATAGCACACTAAGGCCCGATTTCTGATCTTACCGATACAGCCTACTTTATGAAAATGTTATTGTACCATAAATGTAGGATATAACATTTTCTTTTCGTTTTCTCATCTTGCTCTTGCCCAAAATATTTAAAGTTTGTAATAATGTGGCATATCTCAGTGTCCTGAAATGGGGCACACTATTCCCATAGTCTGCCAGATTTATTTATTATAAATGGGCAGCACTTTTCAAGAAGTGGCAACCTCTGACATGCTTGACGTTTTAAATTTTTGGTTTTAATTGCTTAAATTTTTTCTTGGTCCGAAAACGACATAATATGAGGAATGTGACTCGGTTGCAGTGATGCCAATTATTTTTTGGTAAAAAAAGACAAAACTACCACAGAAAACAGGCAAAATAAGCTGAAAAACTTAAAAAAAAAGACAGAAAAACAAGACACTTTTTTATTATTTCATTTAAAAGTTTCAAGACATCTTTGATGATTTCTTTCTAATCGTACCTCGCCATGTTGCCTAATAACTTTAAGTATTTGCCAGGCAATTATATTATTACATTACATTATTGCAATAAGATTTATGTCGACGCAGTCCGAATCTTCAGAAGATAAAATATACATGTGCATATAATTAAAAAATTGTATAATATATACATTGTCAAAATAGCAATTAACGTCTCAGTTTCTAGACGGTTCCTCAATTTAGTTTTTATCAAACTAACTTGGCTAAAAACCCTTTCTTCTTCTGCATTTGGCCATAGCAACGATAGAAGAGTCAGATCGAAAGTGACCAGTTCTCTAACAAAGGGTTGTTGCCTGCAGGGTCTCGATATTTTCTTGCTTCGGACCAAAACTTTGAGGTATTTTCAACAATCTTCCATTTTAGTAGGTGAATGCTGTCGTACTGGAAAACCATGCTTTGATAAACTTTCAAACTTTACACAGAATATCGATGTTAGTACACAAAGAGGGATGCCACATTGTTCATAGACGATCAATTTGAAGAAGATGATTTGATGGTAAGTTGAATCTCAAAAAGGCCAGATTTCCGGATAGAAGACGTTTGACATTTTTCCCGGCTGAAGCTGTTAAAAACCGGACAAATCTATCCGAAAAAAGCCCAATTTGGCATCACTGATCTCCACGACGATTTATTTTTTAATTAAAATTGAAAACAAAAATCATTTTCAATATGTACCATATAGCAATGGATCTTTGTGTGCCAAAATTCAAGGCTCCATTATATGGGATCTTAAGTTTTTTATAATATCTTCCGAGATTATTATCCGATCGCGATGAAATTTTCAAGATATGTTAGGACCCTGACACCCGTCCTGTTCAGGACTCTAGCTTTAATATTTTTCGTTTTATGGGATTTTAAGAATTTTGTTCTCAATTTACGGAGGCGGAAGGGGGCGTGTCAAGATTTTAAGATAAACTTGATCTGCTTAGCCCATAGACGAACCACCGTACCAAATTTGGTGACTCTAGCTCTTATAGTCTCTAAGATCTAGGCGCTCATACAGCAGCACAGACGGATATGGCTATATCGACTCGGCTGGTAATGCTGATGAAGAATATATATACTTTATGGGGTCTGCCGGACTTCCTTCGACCTGTTACGCACATTGCGACAAACTTAATAGACCCTTTTTTACTTTTTTTTAAAAAGTAAAGGGACTAAATATGTCTTTGAATTAAAAAAAATATTAAGAGTCGGCACAGGGTATAAGAACCGGCTATCATTTATAAGCAAAACTATCTCCGAAAAGTGTTGCATACTTCTAACTGGTATTTTTAGAATTTTTCGCTTAGAATTCCCAAACGGTTTAAGCGCAGAATTGATAAAATATCTGCAAAGAACATCAAAGCGTCTGATAAATTTGTACATAGATTTGATACTTTTATGGTCGATTGTAAATTCTGTTGTTGTTTTTGTTTTTTTTGGAATTTTTGTTTTTTTTTTTTGGAATTTTTGTTTTTTTTTTATGCATGTTCATCAGTGATGCCAAATTGGCCTTTTTCCGGATAGATTTGTCCGGTTTTTAACAGCTTCAGCCGGAAATCTGGCCTTTTTTAGATTCAATTTACCATCAAATTCTTCTTCAAATTGAACTTCTATGAACAATCTGGCATCCCTTTTTGTGAACTGATATCGATATTTTTTGTAAAGCTCAAAAGTTATCAAAGCATGGTTTCCAAGTACGCCAACATTCACCTCTTAAATGGAAGCAGTGATGCCAAATTGGGCTATTTCGGATAGATTTGTCCGGATTTTAACAGCTTCAGCCGGGAAAAATGTCAAACGTCTTCTATCCGTAAATCTGGCCTTTTTGAGATTCAACTTACCATCAAATCATCTTCTTCAAATTGATCGTCTATGAACAATGTGGCATCCCTCTTTGTGTACTAACATCGATATTCTGTGTAAAGTTTGAAAGTTTATCAAAGCATGGTTTTCCAGTACGACAACATTCACCTACTAAAATGGAAGATTGTTGAAAATACCTCAAAGTTTTGGTCCAAAGCAAGAAAATATCGAGACCCTGCAGGCAACAACCCTTTGTTAGAGAACTGGTCACTTTCGATCTGACTCTTCTATCGTTGCTATGACCAAATGCAGAAGTAGAAAGGGTTTTTAGCCAAGTTAGTTTGATATAAACTAAATTGAGGAACCGTCTAGAAATTGAGACGTTAAATGCTATTTTGACAATGTAGTTATTATAAAATTTTCAACTATATGCATATGTATATTTGATCTTCTGAAGATTCGGATTGCGTCGACACAAATCTTGTTGCCATTCATATAAATTGCTTGGCAAATACTTAAAGTTAATAGGCAACATGACAAGCTACGATTAGAAAGAAAAGGCCGAGAAAGAAACCATCGAAGATGTCTTGAAACTTTTATAGAAATAAAAAAAAAAAGTCTTGTTTTTCTGTCTTTTTTTTTAGTTTTTCAGCTTATTTTGCCTGTTTTCTGTGGTAGTTTTGTCTTTTTTTACCAAAAAATAATTGGCATCACTGGTGGAGATTGAACTAATTACTAATTTGAACCGTCTTAAATTTAAGATTCGTGATGTTGAATAGATCCCCTACCTTTAGTTTCCACTGTTGTCTATTCGTTTCCCCATCAAAAGGATCTCACAGTGTAAAATAAGTTTTTCTGGGCAAGTGATACCGTTTTGTTCATCGAAAAATTTTGGGAACTCAATTTGACAACCTCCGGGTAGTGTAAATGCACATTGTTTCGAATCCGTTAAGTGTCCGGGTAAATTCATTTTAATCATTCCGTTTGGAATAGTGTTGTTTTTGATAATGTTTAAATTAACTACTAAATCGAAATTGGTGGGACGTAGCTCCAACTGAAATTCTACATCACTATTGATATTTGGAAATATTGGGGATTGTAATCCAATGTCCGCTTGCCAATCGTGTAACGTATTATAGTTATCCACAGTCCATTCGTATTCTATTTTTAATAACTCATGCGACGTATTGCTTCTGCTTTGCAATGTATTCAGCATTTTTACAAAAAATTGATTTGCTTTTGAATATTTCGAATGATACCCGTTACGTTAAAGTTCGATACAATTGTAACACATTAAATAGCACACTAAGGCCCGATTTCTGATCTTACCGATACAGCCTACTTTATGAAAATGTTATTGTACCATAAATGTAGGATATAACTTTTCTTTTTTCGTTTTCTCATCTTGCCCTTGCCCAAAATATTTAAAGTTTGTAATAATGTGGCATATCTCAGTGTCCTGAAATGGGGCACACTATTCCCATAGTCTGCCATATTTATTTATTATAAATGGGCAGCACTTTTCAAGAAGTGGCAACCTCTGACATGCTTGACGTTTTAAATTTTTGGTTTTAATTGCTTAAATTTTTTCTTGGTCCGAAAACGACATAATATGAGGAATGTGACTCGGTTGCAGTGATGCCAATTATTTTTTGGTAAAATAAAAAGACAAAACTACCACAGAAAACAGGCAGAATAAGCTGAAAAACTTAAAAAAAAAGACAGAAAAACAAGACACTTTTTTATTATTTCATTTAAAAGTTTCAAGACATCTTTGATGATTTCTTTCTAGTCGTACCTCGCCATGTTGCCTAATAACTTTAAGTATTTGCCAGGCAATTATATTATTACATTACATTATTGCAATAAGATTTATGTCGACGCAGTCCGAATCGTCAGAAGATAAAATATACATGTGCATATAATTAAAAAATTGTATAATATATACATTGTCAAAATAGCAATTAACGTCTCAGTTTCTAGGCGGTTCCTCAATTTAGTTTTTATCAAACTAACTTGGCTAAAAACCCTTTCTACTTCTGCATTTGGCCATAGCAACGATAGAAGAGTCAGATCGAAAGTGACCAGTTCTCTAACAAAGGGTTGTTGCCTGCAGGGTCTCGATATTTTCTTGCTTCGGACCAAAACTTTGAGGTATTTTCAACAATCTTCCATTTTAGTAGGTGAATGTTGTCGTACTGGAAAACCATGCTTTGATAAACTTTCAAACTTTACACAGAATATCGATGTTAGTACACAAAGAGGGATGCCACATTGTTCATAGACGATCAATTTGAAGAAGATGATTTGATGGTAAGTTGAATCTTAAAAAGGCCAGATTTCCGGATAGAAGACGTTTGACATTTTTCCCGGCTGAAGCTGTTAAAAACCAGACAAATCTATCCGAAAAAAGCCCAATTTGGCATCACTGATCTCCACGACGATTTATTTTTTAATTAAAATTGAAATCAGAAATCATTTTCAATATGTACCATATAGCAATGGATCTTTGCCAGACGCCTGCCGGCAGGCTCCTACCTGATCCCTCATAAGGACATTACACCCTGCTAGAGGCCATGCCTGTTTTCTAGCCTTGACGTCGTCGCTTTTATTATCCCACCCTGCCAGAATTTGTTTCGACTTTCCACAAAATTGTACTCAATTTTATATCGTTCGTCACAACAATTGATTTCATAAATTTTGGGGCTTGAACAAGCTTTCGTCACTAGAGTTTTAACGCGTGTAAAGGCTTATACAATAGTATTCAAAAAGTTTTATTGTTTCAGAAAACAGTTTTAGGATTATAATGAAATGACTAGAAAGAGATGCATAATAAACATATAAAGTCAAATGTTACAGAAATTTGTTAGAAGAGTACAAATTAGTATGTAAAGCTAGGATGTAATATCTTTTAAGTTTATAGTAGTTTCATAAAATTAAAATTTTATATTGATCGAATAAACTTTACAACCCCTCTTTCACTTCTTTTTTTGTAGAACTTGCATTTCTCAGTCTGTTCCGCTTTATACCGAAATATCTGCAGTGGTTTTTCCTGAAGGACAACTCGACAAGGAATACCTGAGCGAATTCTCGCAACTGAGCGCATTTCATGAGCCGCTGCTTGCACAGCATTTATCGAGCATCAATTTTATACCCGAGCTGTTTGCCATACCCTGGTTCCTGACCATGTTCTCCCGTAAGTAAATGATGATAACTCCCAAAATATAGATGATTGTAAACTTTTTTGTTTATTTTTATTATTGATAGATGTGTTTCCGCTGCACAAGATATTGCTTCTGTGGGATAAGTTGATGTTGGGCGACAGTTCGTGTCCGCTTTTTATTGGCATTAGGATATTGAAACAATTAAAGAGCACACTACTCAGCTCCGGCTTCAATGAATGCATTCTCCTCTTCTCTGACCTACCGGACATTGTGATGGAGAACTGTGTAATTGAATCACAGAAGATGTACAAATGCACGCCCAAAAGCATTACACATCGACAGCATGCACTGCGCACACAAGCGCCACATGTCCTGGTACATATGATCATTCATCTCACCAGAATTGCAACTGAAATTCAAATCTAATTATCTCTTATTTAACTGCAGGACATTGGCCTGACGGAGGTGGAACTAAAACATTTGCAATCGGAGCAATGTCCACGAATTAGTGCCAAGGACGTGCATCAGCTGCTGTTGCAGGCACCCAATGAGTTGGCTCTAATCGATCTGCGCAGCGTTGTCGAGTATTCACGTGTCCATGTGCCGCACAGCATTAATATACCGTTTTCCACAGTGCTGCTGGGTGAACAGCGTCTAGAAGCACTCAATGTGCCGTATTTAGAGATGCAGCTACGTGGTCGCATTGTCGTCTGTGTCAGCAATATACATCAGCATGCCGTCGAGGTAAATTATCCCTGGCATCTTGACTTCATCATGAATTCTACTACTACTATTATCTCTCGCTATGCTCCTTTCAGTTCTCACACTTCTTGGTCGCCTGTGGCGTCCTGCGCACCTGCATTCTACACAAGGGCTTCAATGTCCTGCACTCAATTGAGCCAAATATACTCATCTCGAATTGATTGGGAGTTTCCAAGTTGATGGAGTCTGATTCCCATCGCAATTACTTTAACTTCAAGTTTACTCGCTATGTGCTCGCTTGTAGCTTAAACTCATCTAGTTAGTTAAAGTTTCCAATTTGCGAGCAATTTTTATTATATGTATTTAAGCATATTGTATTGTATTATCAAAGTTTTATAAATCTGCATTGTACTCGAATTCTGCCTTCGATCTTAAGTTGTTGCGAGGGTTAAGAAGATCGTAGGCTCCCGGATGTTGATCCCTGACCATCAGTTCGGCTTTCGATCCACCCACGGCACAACAGAGCAGCTGCATAGAGTCACCGACCACATCCTCCAAGCATTTGATCGGAAGCAGTATTGCAATGCCGTCTTCGTCGATATCGTACAGGCATTTGACAGAGTCTGGCATCTAGGGTTTCTCCAAAAGGTCAAACAGAGTGTGTGCCTTCGCCTTACTTTGTTGTGATTCGATCCTACTTGGAGAGTCGATCCCTCAAAGTCAAAGTCAAGGCGGTTCTATCTCCCTCACACCCTGCCTTGGCAGGAGTGCCGCAAGTTAGTATCCTGGGCCCCCATCCTTTTCAACATCTTCGCTGCAGAAACTTCTGATGCTAACGCTGCAAGCCTTGGAGCTCCCCTATCAAACCAACTATTGGACTCATACGCAGACGACATATGAATGATGGTGGCAGACAAATCACCACAAATGGCCCTCTGATATCGTAAACGTACTGGCTAAATGGACAAATAGATGGAACGTAAGTCTCAACGCCAGGAAGAGCTACAAAATGTGCTTCAGCCTCCGCCCATTACGACCGTCGGCGGTGCAACTCCACGGTCACCGCCTTGAGGAAACAGACAGGACTCAGACTCTAAACTGTTGGACTTATCCAACGAAAGTATGGTGGATAGACTGCTGAACCGAGCAAGGAGGATAATCACGTGGTAGGTGCAAAATTCAACCCTTCACAGAGACCTGAATTTAAAAACGACTGAGGAACAGGTCTCTTTTTACTGGAGCCGCTACAGAGATTGCCTGCGGAACCATGCTAACAGGCATGCTCAAAGATTGGGTCGAGGCCAATCAGACGACTGAAAAGAAAACATTTCCTAAATCTAATTACAATTAACTAATTCTCATTATATTAAAAAAAGAAACCCGGTGGGAGTACATTAAGTTTGTTAAAAGTATGCAACAGGCAGAAGAATGTGTTTCCGACTTCATAAAGTGTGAACGAAAGTATCTCCGAGATACTAAGAGCTAGAAGTTTGATTTTGATTTCCCAGCACTTCTGCAAATCAAGTTCATAACAAGAGCAGTTTTATAGCTAGTGATTTAGCCCACATTGGGGTCGAAACGAAAACAAAACCCTGTACTGCCATAGGGTGAACCACCCAGTCGGTTTCCCCACTATTACGGATGGCACGATTAATCATATAAGTAACATAAATCGGTTATTTTGTTTCAGTTCACAATTTATTTGTATCGCAAAATTGGTCAGCGATTAATCGAATCGTTAATCGATTACATGCTCAAATAGTCGCAACAACTAAAAAAAAGGCGGCAAGAAGACTGTTTTCCTAAGATTATGGTACCAAAACTTTAGCTATCGTTTCTACTTTTCCAATTACATGAGTACATATTTATCAGTTAGACTGCAAACTTTACAACTTAGTTATTGCATTGTATACATTTTTACAAAATTTTACTGTTGTTGGCATTGAAACGGATATAATTAGGAAAACGGAAGAAGAAAATAGAAAGTAAAAACTAATGATGAGCTAAGTGAGTTAGTAGTAAGATTTTAAGTTGGAAAATTGAGTTAGCCTTCGAGAAAACAGGATAGAGTCTATTATAGTCTGAGCGGAAGATTCAAAAAAGGCTCGTGGAATGCGTAGTTTGATCTACACAGACGAAGAAGAAGAGGGGTATAGTTTCACCAGCAATAAGTTTGTACATAAAGCAGTCGAAAAGGCTACAGTCGAAGTCGACTATGAGAGACCCTTTACTTATTCTTCTAAATGGAAATAAGAGTAACACTAATAGTTCCCCATAACGCGTTGTAACGTCAATATGCTCTTCTTCTTCCTTTGGTCCGACACTGAGTAACATTGAGTTTTGAATAACTCCCGAGTTTATTATCCGATCGCAATGAAATTTTCAGGATACGTTAGGACCCTGATACCCGTCCTGTGTGCCAAAATTCAGGACTCTAGCTTTAATATTCTCTCGTTTTATGGGATTTCAAAAATTTTGTTCTCGATTTACGGAGGCGGAAGGGGGCGTGTCAAAATTTTAAGATAAACTTGATCTGCTTAGCCCATAGACGAACCACCACACCAATTTTGGTGACTCCAGCTCTTATAGTCTCTGAGATCTAGGCGCTCATACAGACAGACGGACAGACGGACATGGCTATATCGACCCGGCTGTTGATGCTGATCAATAATATATATACTTTATGGGGTCTGCCGGACTTCTTTCGACCTGTTACGCACATTTTGACAAACTTCGACCATTTTTTACTTTTTTTTTTTTTTTTTTTTTTTTTTATGATATATTTGAGATATAGCGAACATCCTGGATGGACATAATCCGCTGGAGCGCTTGATGGGGATATGATGAGTAAGTGGAGAGAGACCCTCCTATATAGATGATATCTCATGAATAGTTGAAACAGCGAAAATCAGGTCAAATTAAAAGTCGGGCACTTTCCGCATAGATCCACTGAATATAAAAGCCGGCAAAAATCAGACGTCGAAGTGACTAGGCGGGAACGACGCTCTAATCGTTCTAGGTTTTAGCTTCCTGGTTGGCAGGCTATCAATACGGAACCGTTTAAGTCTCCTACGCTTGTACGGCCCAGCTACAAGTGCTTTCGCCAGATTATTACTGTGGTAGGAGAGCTTCGTCGCATGATTAAGTGCAAGCTTTGCCAGAACATCCATCACCGTGGGTATGTGCAGGTCTCTTTGTATGATGTTGTTCCTAACTAACGGAGGATTGCCGACCATCGACCTCATGATAATGTTCAATTTGCACTGAATAGATTTTATATGGGAGTCTGCAGCAATGCCCCAAATAGAAACTCCGTACGACCAGATTGGCATGATCAAGGTTTTGAATAATAGGACCTTCGTCTTTAGGGGGAGCTTGGAAGACGCCTTAATCAACCAATTTAGCTTTGTTGCTCTTGAATGAAGAGAGCGCCTAAGAACTTTAACATGTGGGAGGAAAGTAAGGCTCTTATCCAAAGTCAGGCCAAGGTACTTGTGCCAGGGTTTTAACGGGAGGCAGGTGCCATGAATTTTGACCGGGGGGCTAATCTTGAGTTTCCTTGTGAAATTGACTTGCGTGGACTTCTCAGCAGACAACTTAATATTCCAATCCCTGGTCCACACAAGGAAAGTTTTAAGGTATTTTTGCGCCATCATAGAGCAACCCATGTGCGAATGCGACTTGTATAATATGGCCGTATCGTCAGCATACAACGCGATGAGGCCATTCGCATCATCCAATTGGGGAAGATCAGAGGTGAAAATATTAAACAGAGTCGGACTTAAAACACTGCCTTGAGGGACGCCTGCTTTGATTGGGAGGTTGCCGCTACGAGCACTGTTCACTTGCACAATGAAGCTCCTGTTCTCAAGCCAGTTGATTAGAAATGCCGAGATGTTCGGGGACAGTACTCTTCTAATTTTGACAATTAGACCCGCATGCCATACTCTGTCAAACGCCTGCTGTATGTCTAGGAAGACTCCGGTGCAGTAAAGGTTCTCTTCGAAAGCATCCAAGATGAAGTTCACGACTCTGTGGAGTTGCTCTTGAGTGCCATGTCCACTCCTGAAGCCAAATTGTACGTCTGGGATTACATCAGAGTCTTCTAGCTCGATTTGAACTCTGCGGAGAACTACTCGTTCAAAGAGCTTGGCAAAGGTCGAGAGGAGGCTAATCGGTCTGTACTAACTTGGGTCATTTACTGGCTTGCCGGGCTTATGTATCATGACAATAAGGGCGATTTTCCAGGCAGGTGGGAAGTAAGATAGAGACATGATGGCATTAAACAAGTTTACCAAAAGGCAGATTCCAGGAGGAGGGAGAGCTTTAATCATTCGACCATCGATACCATCAATACCTGGCGATTTCCTGGGTTTTATTAACTTGATTTCAGAGGCAATGTCCTCATATGTGAAAGGAACATGGGTTCCATTGTCAAGTGGTTCGGCCGAGAGACTAGACACCTCAGTAAAAACTCGGAGCGAGGGAAGGGAGAAGGGCTTGAAACGATGTTCCAGTTCGCTGCCAAAGATACTGGCCTTCTCTTGGTCGGATTTGCACCAGCTTTGACCAATTTGGATAGCATAGTTCGGGGTCGCTTGTCTCTTAATATTAGTGGTCAGCTTCCAAATGTTGAAGTTATCGGGCTTCCGTGTATCGATGTTGGTCAGCAACTCGTCAAGGCGACTACATCTCTCATCATGGAGAATCTTCCTCAAACGTCTGGCTAGTTCCTTCCATGTCCTATTGTCCACTAAGTTCCCATTTCTAATCCACCTTCTTCTGACTCTTCTCTTTTCCTCTAGGAGGGCACGAGCCTCGCCAGAGAGGGGTGAGTTATGGCTGAGGAAGTTGGTGTTACTTGCGGTCGCATTGTACATATTGTTGCAGATGGAGGTTATGTTTTTGGTCAAACGTTCAACACCGTCGTCAATATCAGCAGGAGATTGAAAGTGTTGTTCGTAATCGAAGGCACGTTCGAGCTTGCGTTGAAATACCTGCATATTTGCATTACGCGGTAAAAGAATAGGCCTATTCCTGCGAAAGCATGCGTTATGCTCCAGGAAGATAACAAGCGGGATGTGGTCGCTGCTGAGATCCGAGCGACTCTCTATAAAGATATTACTATCCGGAATGCCTTTATAAATTGCAAAATCAAGGTTACTGGGGGCCCCTTGCCTGCCATAAGGGAAGTAGGTTGGAGCACCTGTAGCACAGACATTCCAATCCCTTGTGACGAGGAGGTTCGCAATCATCCGCCCTCTTTTGCACGACCTTTGGCTGCCCCAATACTGATGTCTGGCATTAAAGTCTCCTCCTAAAATGAATCTGGATCCCAGCGGCGTGACAATGTCTAGCATATGATTCTCCTGCAGGAGATTACGTTGGCTGCCAGGTCTTAGATATACGGCCGCTATCGTAAGGTCCGAGTTATTGCCCAGTTTTACGGCCACCATTTGTGCGAAATCCTCCGAAATGGACTGGAAAGGGTGATGAATAATGCTCGTACGAATAATTATGACGGCTCCTCCTCGGCCAACATCGCTGGGGTGATTTGCTGCGTAAATAGAGTAACCTTGTATTTTGAGGAATGTTCGTGAGGTCGTGTGACTTTCGCTGATAAGCATAATGTCGATGGATTCGCTGGTTAGGAATTGGACAAGCTCCAACCTGTGGTGGCTCAGTCCGTCAGCGTTCCAGATACCTATTTTATAATTATTCATTTAAATACATTGTGGCAGAATCCGAGTAATTTCCTGTCGGCCTCCTACTGAATTTCTCCAGTAGAGACTGCAGAAGATTTTCCATCTTGGCAAGTCTATCCACAAGAGCATCAGTTTTATTGCGGAAATCTTCGGAAATATTACGCGATCGAATATCAAAATCCTTCCTCATCTCTTCATAAAAAATCGCTAAGCGGGACTCTAGCACAACGCTGAACTGCATGACATCAGGACATTGTTGGGCATAGGCCGAAACAGGAGTGTCGGAAGACAATGCAGCTGGTTGAGGTGTGGTTGGAGAAGGATTCTTATTTGGACGAGGCGTCGGAGTCTTCGGCAATCCCTTGGATAGGACTGCGGCAAAGCTTTGGTTGGGATTGACAATGTTACGTTGCTTAATAATGTCCTGCGTATATCGTAAGAGATGATCTTGAGCAGGCTGTTTGATAGTCCTAGTTGATGGCAGTGGGTTGCCTGTAGTTGATTTAATGTTGGGAAAGGCTTTGTCAGACGACGAGAATGCTGTCTGAGTACATACAACTTGTTTCGGTTGATGCGAGAGCTGTTTGGCAGCAATTAGACCAGTATCCTTGTTTTGCGCTGCAATTGCTTTTTGATAGTGCGAGCATCCTACATAATTGGCAGTGTGGTCCATGTTGCAATTGGCGCAATTAGCTGCAGCGTCCTTGGATTTTACGCAGTCCACTGTAAGGTGGTCTTTGCCGCATTTGACGCACCTAGGGGAGTTTCTGCAGTAGGTTTTTGAGTGACCAAATCGTTGGCAACGGAAGCATTGCAAGGCGGATTGTCGGGAATTCGGGGGCTCGATCGAGACAACATTATAGCCCAGCCGCTTGACCAGGAAAACTTCTTTGTTGTTGGACTTACGGGCAATTTCCGCAGCGAAAAGATCCAGAGGTTTCTTCTCCTTGTTGAATATCGGAGCGGTGGATTTCACTTCATGACCAAGCTTAGCTAGTTCGTCTACAATGAAGGAAGCCGCTGTAAATTTGTGAAGTCCTCGGATGACAATTTTGCATTTTCGCTCCTCTTTTAGCTGCCATGAATGCCAATTGTAGGATGAGCTGTCCAGCCACTTTGCCAAGGTACGATAGGATGAATGTAGGTGACATTGTACACGAATACCGTCATTTGGCAGATTTTTGACACTTAATTTATCGTCAGAAAGGAATAGTTCATGTAATTGTTTATCTAAAGGAGATCTCTCCTTAATCAGATTGATAACTATTGGCGGAGGCAGCCGGGCAACTGATTTTGGTGGGACCTCATTTATATCCATAGGGATATTGGCCTCCTTACTGACGTCCGGCACTCTTTTTGAGGCCGAGGCATTCGGCTGATGTTTGGACTGGCGGATGGGAGATGGTGACTTAGCACCCTTTTGAGAGATTGAAGAAAGGCTCTTGGAAGGAGCAGCCATGGTAGAGTCTGAATCCGTTGACGTGTCACTCAAATTCGAAAAGTCAGTGAGAACGCCAACTTGGGAGGGAGACTTTGAGTCAATCGAGATGTCCGAGTCAGACATCTCATGTCGAAGAGACTTAGTCTTGATGCTGCCAGGTGAGTCGTATCCACGCTTAGTCGGGAATTTTATGACCTGGCGCGTTATTTGAGGTGCGACCATAGGGGCTACCGGGTTGTGATCCGAGTCGTCGGAGGCGTCGTAAGCTAGGTTACGATTCTCGTCCATCTTCATATTTCGTGAGGAGGCGCGATTACCAACATGTACGGTCTCTCGCGTATCCTTGGGGGACTTCGACTTGCTGATGCTCGTCTTTTTGATTGGGGACTTCCTTGGCATGGCCTCTTCGGCGGCTCCCCTAAAGGGGAGAACGGGGGGGGCTCTTCTGTTCCGTAGGGGGCCGGGGGATAACTGTCCGTTCGAAATCTAGAAAATATTGTTAAAACAAAAATAAAAATAATTTTTGAGCAGGCGGCGATGAAAAATATACAATCACACGAGATTATAAATAAAATAATTTTTAGCAGTTTCAATCAAAAAATCGACACAAAAAATGAAAAGTTTATTATTTTTCTTTATGAAATTTCAGATTTTTGAGAAAAAACACGGAGAAAAAATTAGGTCCGAACTGAATGAGATCTAGAGTCGAACTGCATTTTTTACTACATTTTTTAAAGTAGTGGGTCTAAAAACGTTATTAAATAGAACTTTTTGAGTTCTTTGCTTGAAATCCAGCAAAAAATAAGTTTGGTCGGAAAGCCAATTAGGTCAATTAGCTTATGTAATAAAAGGGAATGGTTAACTGAGTCAAAGGCGTTAATGAAATCGGTATATACATATGACGTCAGTTTGTTCGTTATTAAGATAACCAGTAATAATAACAAACGAGGACAGCAGAAGAAGATTGCTTGTAGTGGAACTGCGATTCACAAATCCATGCTGGTTGGGAGAAATAAAAGAACTACACACAAGTGTTGTAAATGACTTGTCAAAAAATTCAAATTATTTATTTGTTACATAGCTATACAATATTCTATCGATATATATGAGAGCAGGGCTGTATAACATTAATGACAGATCTCAATTAGAATACTCTCGATTTCTAAGGGCCGATTTCCCCATCTTGCCTATTGTCTATTAAACCTGCCGATAAGAGAAATTTGATTTTCTTGTCATAAATTTTGGACCCAGCCTCTCGATAACTTACAGGACAGATCATCCTCTCTGTAAGTTCTTAACGTTAGCCTGTTAAATAAATAAATTATTGTGTTTCATATTTGTTTAATGTTTCATAATGAATATTCGGACGTTTTATATTCAGTCCTTGATGGAGATAACTGATGAGGCAGACGGTCTACATACATATGTACATATGTAACATCCCAAGAGTCACCGCATTATTAATAAATTGAACCAATATACTATTTACTTTAGCTGTTTCATTTTTATTTGATTTCTAACTAAACTTGAACGTCGCATTCTTATTTCGAATGTAGTACACAGAAGATAAAACTGTAAACTAGACTTGTAATATATTGTTGTTGTAAAAACTAAAGTGTAAATTCTAAAAACTATCAACTTAAACGTTAATAAGCCCAACACATCATCATCCATCACCAATCAACAAGCCGATCAGTCGAGCGGGCGGGATAGTAGGAAACCCCGTGCAGGTCTTGAAAGACAAGTAGATAGCTTGCGATAGTCTGGCAACACTGCATAAGTTGGTTTCTTGAATACCTTCTGAGTTCAATATCCGATCGTACTGAAATTTGTAGCATACATTGCGAGTAGGATAATTACCATGTGTGCCTCAAGTCTCAAGTCTCTAGCTATAAAACTGCTCTTGTTATCAGCGAAGGGCGAAGGGGCTGGGCATCGCGATGAAATTTTCAGGACACATTAAGCCCAAGCTTTTTATCATGTGTGCCAAATCTCAAGTCTCTAGCTTTGAACATTGCTTATTATATGGTGAGTTTTCTAATTTTAAAATCAACGGGACATGATATCGAAAATTGAAAATAAACTTGATCTGCGTATGGTATTCAGGGACCTACATTCCTACATTTGAAGTCTCTAGCTCTTATAGTTGCTGAGATCCACGCGTTCATACAGACGGACGGACGGACAGACGGACAGACAGACAGACAGGTGTCAATCGACTCGGCTATTGATACTGATTAAGAATATATATACTTTATATGGTCGGAGATGCTTCCTTCTGCCTGTTACATACATTCACACAAATTCATTATACCCTTTTTTGCCCATTTATAATGGGCACAGGCTTAATATAATAATATTTGCTGCTCATTATTCCTCTTAATGCTTTGATTTCTTCTTTTTCTTTGGGGGCGCTTCCTCTTCGGGCACTGCTTTGACCCCAACGTCGTCTTCGCGTGCTTTCTCATCCTTTTGTGTTTGCTTCTCCTTCTTCTCCTTTTTCTTTTCAGTTTTGTTTTTCAGCAACAGTTTGTTCTTCTTCTTCTTTCTGCTGCTTAATCTCCTGCTTGATGACGGGCGTTTCAACTTCCGAATGTTTACGCTTCCTAACATGTAATGTATTATCCGCCTCTGGTTGATAAGTAAACACTTCACTCTTGGCCTGGTATGTCTTGAACTTTGCCTTGGCCTTGCCTGTGCCAGACAATTTACGCAAATTTCCCTCCGCAGCCTCGCCTCCAGTTTGACTTTGTGTGTGGCGCCCAGCTCAATGGTGGCTTCCTCACCGAACGCATCCACGCGTGTTGCCAACGATGCCATCGCCGATGCCAATGAACGTGACATTTAGCCCTTGTTTGTTCTTTTGACTCGCCTGACCCACCAGCTGGGCTAGGATAGATGAGATAGATGAGACCGTATTTGGGCGTATCCTTCTTCGTTTATCAGTTCACGGAAGAGTGCCTTTTCAGCGCCCAATATCTGAACAGTGGATGAGGGATGCTTGGCGAGATTGATCAGTGAACCGGCATGTGCAATTAGATGGAGCCCCAACGGTGTTGAGCCCAATCAAAACTGTTAGATTTGGTGCCATCTCCAAATCTTTTTCTTCTCCATCTTCACTCTATCCTCGACCATTTGCTTCTCGTGCAAAAATTAATGTTGGAGAATATCGAGGCTTAGGTTACTACTACTCTCCGCCAGACTGCGCTTACGAGGAGCTTCTCTCTCTCTCTCTCTCTGTCACTAACTTTGCTGCCTTCGTCCATGTCCATGTTGATCAGCAGTCGATCACTTTCAACAACATCTCTACCGAGCAGTGATGCCAAATTGGGCTTTTTCGGATAGATTTGTCCGGTTTTTAACAGCTTTAGCCGGGAAAAATGTCAAACGTCTTCTATCCGGAAATCTGGCCTTTTTGAGATTCAACTTACCATCAAATCATCTTCTTCAAATTGATCGTCTATGAACAATGTGGCATCCCTCTTTGTGTACACTGATAAAAAAAATGTTCTAAAATTAATATTTTGTTCTCAAAACTAAATTTTTCGTCTAAAAAATGCGTCGAGAACATAAAATTCTTAAAAATAGAACACACATCTTAATTTCAAGACCACTTTAAATAAGATTAAAATCTTATTATTAGAGCAAAAAATCTTATATTTTTAAGACCAAAAAGTGTAAATGTAAGATTAAAGCTTATCAATATTTTAAGAATAAATGTTCTTATTGTAGAACAATATTCTTAAATTTTCAAGAACATAAAATATAGATATAAGATAAAAAGTTATTGAAATTTTTAGAATAAATATTCTTGGTATAGACCAAAAATCTTAAATTCCCAAGACCACAACTATTAAAAACAAGATTAAAATCTCTTAATATTTTAAGAAAATTTATTCTTATTTATAGACAACAACTATAATAATAAGATAAATCTTCTTACAATCTTGAGATTAATTATTCCTGTTTTTAGACCCTTTACTTTAAAAAAGTAAATAGGGTCTATTAAGTTTGTCAAAAAAAAAATGTGCGTAACAGGTCGAAGGAAGTCCGGCAGACCCCATAAAGTATATATATTCTTGATCAGCATCACCAGCCGAGTCGATATAGCCATGTCCGTCTGTCCGTCTGTCCTGCTGTCCGTCTGTCGTGATGTATGAACGCCTAGATCTCAGAGACTATAAGAGCTAGGGTCACCAAATTTGGTGACAATACTCCTGTGACCCCCGAAAAGGTCAAGTTTGTTTTAGAATTTTGCCACGCCCCCTCCCGCCCCCAAAAATCGGAAAACCCTAATAACTCGAGTAATTTAAAAGATACAAGTTCCAAAATCGGCATACATAAAATTTACTTTCCTTTCGATGCGTACTGAAAATTTCATCAAAATCGGACAATAAACACCGGAGATTTGAAGCAAACAAATTATCGAATGTACAATGGCAGGAAATGTGCAGGAAATGTGCAGATATGTTAAGATTAACATTCGTATATTAAGATTAACATTTGTATGCTAAGATTAACATTTGTATGTTAAGATTAACATTTGTATGTTAAGATTAACATTAGTATGTTAATAATTCAAGTGTAACATAAGCGATTATATTTAATTAATCGGAAGCTAATCTGAGCAGCGTTAAATTTATTTAGGTTTATATATAAGTCTGTAAGTTTGTAACTGTTATTTCATTGTTGAAGAATAAGTAAAGGGTCTCTCATAGTCGATTTCGACTGTAGCCTTTCCGACTGGTTAAAATTAAATGTTCTCAGATTTTGAGAACCCCAATATAAAAATAATATTAAAAAGTTTTGATATTTTAAGATACATTATTCATGTTCATTTATTTTCATTATACAAACTTAAAGCTTAAACTTAAAGTTTAATTATTCAAAATACTGTTCGGTCTAATTTTTCAAAATTAAATTTAGGTTCATTCGTACAAATCTTATAATACATATCTTAAGATGTTGTTTAGTTTACAGATGTTTTATTTACATAGAACATTTACATACAGAACAAGTGCAATTCTCCATAGTGACAATTTTTTTATTTTTGATTTAGATGGTGCATTAAAGTAAGTAGTTAGTATTTATGCTATAAAAGAATTGTTGAATGAAAAGCCAAGAATCACGACAAGCTAATGGATAATTAAGTTTAAGAACTTGAAACAATTTAAAACATATATCTAAGCAATTAAGAAAAGATGGAAGTTTAATTAAGTTCTTGTCAAAATAAATATAAAATTTTTTGAGATCTGCCTCAGTGATCCCTTCAACAATGATTAAGGGCTGCACGGTCATACCAGCGACATATGAATTGTTAATTACTATTGATAATTTATTCTTATAATCACTTATATTAATTAGCCGAAGGATTAAGCATTCCTGCGCTTCTATTAAAGTTGCCTTCTTGCGTTTTTTTTCATCCATGTTTTGCTTGAATGGAGCACTAGAAGGTAGCACACCATTGAGCAGAATGGTAAATAAATAGTCTTCTGCATCTATTGAAGAAAATGCAAATATTTATTAAAAAATGGAAATAAAAATACTAAAATATTCTTGTAGAGTTAGACAGATACTATTGCGATAAATTTGCAGCGTATTAAAATAAGTTAGGTCATATTAGATATTTTAGGGTATTAAGCTAAAATCTACATCTATGTCTAAAGTTTTAAATATTTTTACCTTTATTTTTTGTTGATTTGGCTTCAGCAAATTGTTCTTTGCAAAGAACATTAGTCAGATTTTGCAGATAATAGTTTGAGCTGTCGGATTTCTCCGATACTGAGGAAGGGCACTTATGAATAATCCAATCAGCTACCCTTGAAGGAGCTGACAACGTGTCATCATCTATTCCAAACTGAAACAAATGAGATCAAAATTAGTAACTCATATAACTCATAACAAATAAGACAAACTATTATGTATTTATTTAAACTTACCTCAGTTTTTCGCCAGCGAAATAATTTTTCTCGAAACTCGATTCGGAGACCCAATGGTGGTATTGCTTCACGCAAGTCCTCCTTGTCACAATATTTCAAGCTTTCATAGGTTATCTTGGCATCTATTGATTGATAAAATTATTGATTATTTACTTGTTAATAATTGAATAGTTAAGTAATAATCGGCAAAAATTCAGAACACACACACAGGAATTGCTTTCACGAAATCCAAAACTCACAAAATTAAAAACATGTTATAAATAAAAAAAATAAAAAAAATAAGCAGTTTAATTAAATAATTATAAAAATCAAAGTTTGTTGTCAAAACAATTGCTTAACGGACTTCGCACACATATGTATGTATATATGTACATATGTATGTATGCAACTGGCTCAAGCAGCAAAAAGATAAAGCAAAGCAACGCTACCGACATAGCACACATACATACATATGTATATACATATGCACTAATACATAAATATGTATGTATGTGCTCAAATTATATTCACTTCACTCAAAAATTTAGTATGATATATGTGGGGAATCTCGGCTGCCATGGACTGCTTCTGAACACAATAAACAACACTCTTATAATGTTTAATAGTTTATTTTAATAGTTAATATATGGTTAATAAGTTTCACATTTCTTCATATGCGTCTTAATTCTGTAAATTTAACACACTTTACGAGCACACATCTTTTCTCATTAGCAGTCGAGTTTCCACTGACTATATACTGCCAACTCGATGCCAACGATGCATAATTCATTAATGCTGCCAACTTAATCCATTAATCGGTATATTCTTAATTCTATACTTATGATATATTTTGTATTCCTACATTCGGCCATCCTACGGCCTCATTCGTCCCGAATGATGGACACCATTTCTTCATGAATTCAGCAACAGTGCTGGTGTTATTAGGTCCTTCATCATCTCCAACCTTTTCTACTAAATACCTGCCATGGCGCAGCTTGCTGACAATACGATATGGACCTAAATATTTATTCTTCAGTTTTAATCCAGAGCCAAACTGCGTACGTTTAATAGCTACCAGATCATTTAGGTCATATTCAGTTTCGGGTTTCCTATGCTTATTATATGATTTTCTGTTTTCTTCCTGTATTTTAAATATGTTTTCTATTGCTATCTTTCGAACTTCGTCCTTTTCATATTGTAATTCGTTAAGCAACTCTTCTGCTAGCATTTCTTTAAGCTCATTATCATATTCCGTTTTCATTTCTAGGCCGGTAAGTATCTTAAATGGCGATATTTTCGTACTCCTAGGAGGGGAGGAGTTGATGTACTTCTGCACCCTACCCACGTTCTTATACCAAGCTTTAGGATCTTCAACACACAGCTTCGTCAGTAAAGTAATAACAATTCTGTTAATGCGCTCGACTTGCCCATTACCGCGGGGAACGCCTGTGGCTATTAACAAATGCTGAATATTTCTCGACTCACAATATTCCTTAAATACATGAGAAGTGAACGCCGTTCCTCGATCTGTAACTATGCAAACGGGATTTCCAAACAAATCGGACTGCCTATGAAATCGGTCAACGACTTCATTAGACCCTGTACTTTTGGTGGGATACAACCATACAAACTTAGAGAAAGCGTCAACGACAACTAAGATATGATTGTACTGCTTTTTGGTTAGTTCCATGGGGCCAACATGATCAATATGATAAGTTGTTAGCGGTCGGTCTCCCTTGCTTATGGCATTCAAACAAACCTTCCTTTTTCCCTGGCTTGGCATCGCTTACTATACATTCAAGACAAGATTTCAACACTACATCAACTTTTCCAGCGAGACTCGGTATATAGTATTCTTTTTCTATTAAATCAATGGTCTTTTTGGCCCCAAAATGCCCTTGACGATGAGCAATCGTGATAATCTCTCTCTCCATAGTAGATGGGATAACTATAAGTTCCTTGACGGGATCTTTGTGTAGCACACCGTACTGTACATAATAGTCATCGTAGGTTCCCTGCTCTAGCACTCTGATTATGGCATTGATCCACTCGTCTAAGCTCTGCGCCTGCCTTATTTTGTTCTTCAAGGTATCCTGCATCAGTAGACAATGTACTCTACTTAAGGCATCGACGTGTCTCATTTTAGTTCCTGAGCGATGCTCTATTTTGTACTCAAAATCTTGGAGGAAAATTGCCCAACGCGCTACTCTTAATGGTACCTCTTTTTTCTGCATTGTCATGGCAAATGCGTTACAATCAGTAACAATCGTTATCTTCATGCCTATTACATATACTCTCCACTTCTTTAGTGCCTGAATTATGGCCAGAACTTCTAATTCGTATGATGAATACTTCTCTTCTGTTGGTGTTGTCTTACGGCTCATGTATTCTACAGGATGGAAACTTTGATCACCAGCATCCTTTTGCAAGAGAATAGCACCGTACCCATACATACTTGCATCGCAATGAATTTCGGTTGTACCTTTAGGGTTAAACAACCGTAACACTGGCGACCTAGAGAGACATGCTTTAAGTTGATTAAATGCTGCTAGCTCCTCTGTTCCCATTTTAAACAAAACGCTTTCCTTCATCATGCTTGTTAATGGTCTAGCGACTATAGCAAAATCTTTCACAAACCTTCGGAAATATGAAGTAAGACCCAAATAGCGTTGAAGCCCCTTCTTATCCCGTGGAACTGGAAAACCTTCTACTGCCCTTGTTTTCTCTCTTGATATCTGAATTGTAGAGTTTTCGATAATATATCCCAAGAACATAACTGTACGCTGCAAGAACTGACACTTTTCCCATTTAATTTTCAAACCTGACTGTTCGGCTAAACGTAAAACTCTTCTTAGCTTTTTTAGAGACTCCTGCTCATCTGCAGCTGGTATTATAAGGTCATCCATATAGAGAATCAAGGTTCCGTCATCAAGAAGTGGTCTTAGAACTGCAAAAATGTATCTCATGAATACCGCTGGCGAGTTTGTGATTCCAAATGGCACAAAATTGAACTCGTACTGTCCGTGTTGGGTTACAAATGATGTAAATTTGCGTGAACTCTCTTCAACTGGGACATGAAAAAACCCATGACACAAATCCAAAGTTGTAAACACTTGACCCTTTTGAAGTTTATGTAAGACGTCGTCGATTATTGCCGTGGGAAAATTGTCACGTATGATCTTCTGGTTCAGTTGCCTATAATCACAGCAAAGTCTCTTCTTTCCGTCTTTCTTGGCAACCAAAACAATAGGGGAGGCATATTCGGAAACACTTTGGCGAATGATTCCATCTTTTAGCCACTCCTCTATTTGTTCTTTCACCTTCTCTTGGTCATTGTATGACAATCGTCTGGGTCTCTGATAAACAGGTATTTCGTCTCTAAGTATCAGCTTCATTTCCACTGGGTGTTTTTCTGGCTTCATTGGTTTATACTCTCTAATTAGTTTTAAAACTTCAGATTTGGTTTGTCCAGTTAGATGCGAAATGTCTAACTCTGTTTTACTATCCTCGAATAGCGTTGACGTCATCATTTGAGTAAATGTTTTCTGTAAATCTTGTATTGGGGTTTCGCCGACTACAGAAATTGAGTCAAGAGTACAGATTTGATGATCCAAAACTGCTTGACTGCTTTTTCCGACTGGCTCGTCTTTTTTGTGGAAAACTGCCCCATTGCTACCGATAGTCACAGTGACATAATCAAAAACATCGCTGCCAATAACGCTACTGTAGAGAGTATCACTATCTCGAACTACGTGAAAACACATCTCTATTGGATTGTCATCCAACTCGGTATTAATTTTAAAAGATCCCAGTGTGCAAATCGTCTTGTTTCCTATGCCAACCAACTCTTTAATCTCCCGCTTTAAAGGTACTGGATAAAGATCTTTATATGCGCTCTCACTAATGGTGCATAGGTCACTGCCAGAATCGAATAATGCAGATATTGATTTCTTGCCAATGCGAACATCCTTGAAAACTCTATTCGAAATTCGTTGCGTCAACTGCTGTGCTTGCACATTCTCTTTCTTTTGCTCTGGTTTTGATGTACACTGGTTAGCCTTGTGCCCTAACTGATTGCATTTAAAACACTTAAAATCTTTCTCATTGCAGTTTTTGGCAATATGGTTTTTACCTCCACACTTGTAACAACGGATTCCTTCTTTCTCAATTTTCAACGATCCTTTCTCAAACTTAGTTTTCTGTTTGGACTCTGGATTGTGTGCTATTTTTTCATAGACAATCATTTTTTCGCGAAGCTCTTTCAGATCTGAAGCTTGGTATAAAACGCTTTTGCTCTGCTTAGAATCTGGAATACCTTCGATTATATATTCTATGAGACTCTCATCATCTAAGCCAGCCTTCTTTGCTATGTTTTTCATGTGATAGAAATATTCCACTAAGGATTCATCTGCTTTCTTCTTTCTACTCTCGAGTTTCTTATGCACTTGTTTGGATGACAATTTTATTGTAAACTCCTCTGATAGTGCCTCTTTCAGCGTACTCCAATTGGTAAGACCATCTTGACTATTTACAAAAAGCTTAGCAGCCCCTTTTAGTAATTGCCGTCCATAGATAAACTTTTGCAAATCATTCCACTGAACTGTTACTGCTGTATTTTCAAAATCAGTGAGCCAAACGTTCACATCTATCTGATCACTAGCATCGAATTCTGTTAGTGATTCTTTTATATCTTTTAGTGTGAAAGTCATGGTGCTTTGAACTTCTGACTGTTCCTCAACAGTGTCTTCATATATTGAATCGTTTATCTGCTCCGGACAAAAGTGAGAAATTAATCTATCTTGCAACTCAATCTTTCTTCCTTTTTGTGATAACCCAAGTTCTCTTAGTTTTTCTTTCAGACTCTGAACTTTAAGTTGTGTTATCTCGTGGTATAACATCAGTAAATTATCCAATTATAAGTAACTTAAAATAATGTTAAAGTCGCTTAAATTAGTATAAATCAACATCAATGTATCCTTCTTTCCTTATCAATTCTTGTACATAGATTCAAATAAAATAATCATTTAAATATGCGATATCAAAAATAAAATCAAATATTTTACGTTACTCTTTTTAAATTCAAATTAAAATTATAATTCTATTATATTTTCTTTTATTTCTTCTTTGCTGTTATACTACTTGCGTTTTTTTTTTATGCACTGTTGCGCATAACACTTTCTTGCTACTACTTCGTTGTCGCTCTGCTGACACCCTGTTGTCACCCTGTTGTTGCCTCTGCTGTCCCTCCGTTGGTCTCTATGTTGCTACACTGTTATCGTCTGCAACCACTCTGTTGACGCTCTGTTGTCACTCTGTTTTGCTCTGTTGTTGCTGCAGATCTGCTCTGATGATCCACTGTTGCCGTCTGCAACCACTCTGTTGACGCTCTGTTGTCACTCTGTTTCTGCTCTGTTGATGCTCTGTTGTCACTGCCGATCTCCTCTGATGATCCTCTGTTGCCTCGATACACACACTAATGCCTCTGGATAAAGCAAATATAAAACAAATGAACGGTTGATGCCGATTCCTTCATTCTACAATTGTTGCGCTCGTGTATGTACCGCTTCTTTGTCGATTCTCTGTCTTGTTGCGTCGCGTCTTGCTCCTGCTCTTTCACTCACACATAAGTCTTTTGCATTTCACAACGACATAATTTCGCAACGACGTAGTTTTATGCGAATATTCGCAAATTTTCACAATGATGCTCAGCTTATTTTAGTTTGTTTTATTAATTTTGGGACTTGTGTTTTAATAATGTTACGACAATAATTTGACGGTTAATGCGTAATTGGTATTTTTACAAGATCCCGGACGAGCCCCCAAAGTTGTGGGGAATCTCGGCTGCCATGTACTGCTTCTGAACACAATAAACAACACTCTTCGATTTGCTTTTATAATGTTTAATAGTTTATTTTAATAGTTAATATATGGTTAATAAGTTTCACATTTCTTCATATGCGTCTTAATTCTGTAAATTTAACACACTTTACGAGCACACATCTTTTCTCCTTAGCAGTCGAGTTTCCACTGACTATATACTGCCAACTCGATGCCAACGATGCATAATTCATTAATGCTGCCAACTTAATCCATTAATCGGTATATTCTTAATTCTATACTTATGATATATTTTGTATTCCTACATATATTAATTTAATTAATCCGAATTATTCGCAAACACATTCATATTTACATACATACATACATGCAAGTAGACATTTCCAGAAGAAACAGCACATAAATCGAACACCGAAAAAGTATGTGTACACACATACATACAGTGAATCAATAAAGTTTGTATGCACACTGTATTTAAATTTTCAGCTGTAAATTTCTTACTTATTCTGCAAGGAAATGATTGTATTCTATTTATCTATTGTTGCTTACGATATTAACTATCGATATATCAAGAGATCAGCTGATTTGTAATGCCCCGTTATTTTTGAAAGCACATGTTCGACACAAAGCGTTAAATTTTCATCAAAAAAGTTTGTATGCAAAAAAATTTTATCAATTGTTTTCTTTGCTGTGGTACAAAACTTTATATTAAAATTGAAGGTATAGTTGCAATTTGATATTAGCTCCTCAGTTTTATAAATAAAACCTTCCAACTAAATACCACAATCTTAGCTTGACAATAATGGCGCCACGTGGAAAGGAGTTATCTCAAGACATGAAGGACTTCATTATAAAACTGTTTCTTGAGAAGAATTCTCAACGAAAGATTGCCGAAATTATTGGGAAGAGCCATTCAACGGTACAAAAGGTAATCGAAAAGTATAAAACAGAAGGAACTACCAAGACAAACCCAAGATCTGGACGCCCAAGCATATTTACCGAAGCAGAAAAACGGCTTATTGTGCGCAAGGTGCGAAAGGATCCTAAAAAATCAGCACCAAAACTACAATCCGAAATTGAAAATCAAGTTGGAAAAGCGTGCAATCCAGAGACTATACGTCAGATACTCCATTGTGCCGGATATCATGGCCGCACCATGCGAAAGAAGCCGTTCATCAGTGCAATCAACCGTACAAAACGACTTTCATTTGCGAAGGACCATGTATCGGCCGACCAAAGCTTCTGGAACACGGTTATTTTTTCGGATGAGAGCAAATACAACATCCATGGATCGGATGGCCGAACAAAAGTATGGCGAAAAGTAAATTCCGAGCTGGAGCCACAGAATATGATCGGAACAGTCAAGCACGGTGGCGGATCTGTATTTGTCTGGGGTTGTATGGCAGCCTCTGGAGTCGGCAGACTTATATTTATCGATGGGACAATGGACAAACTTCAATATTTAAGAATTTTGCAGGAAAATTTGCACCCAAGTGCCGAGAAACTTGGCCTTGGAGACTCCTTCGTCTTCCAACAAGACAACGACCCCAAGCATACTGCGTACGTTGTGAAAGAGTGGCTTCTTTATAGGGTTAAAACACAGCTTAAAACACCACCTCAGTCACCTGACTTAAACCCAATTGAGCATCTATGGGATCACCTTGATCGTCTAATCAGAAAACGCGAGATTAACAATAAGGATGATTTAAAGAAAGCCCTCTTAGAAGAGTGGGAGAATATACCCCCTAGTGTGACCAGGAACCTTGTATGCTCAATGAGATCAAGACTCCAAGCAGTATTAAAACAAAAGGGATACCCCACTAAATATTAACTGTTAAAATTATGTTTATAAGTTGTGTAAAAAATGTAGCAAATCAGGATGAATTTGTTTTGCATACATACTTTTTTGATGTATTTTTTACGTTTTTTTAGTTAATGATTAAATCATTTGCAGATCTTAAGTTTTGAAAACTATTTTAAGTGCCTTAAATGAAGTTCCTTATGTATATTTCTGAAAAATATATATTTATTATTTTATAATCCATTGCTTTTATGTTTTTTCATTGTCTAAAGTTTATTTTGTCAACTGCATACTTACTTTATTGAGTCACAGTATGTATGTATGTATTTGATTGTAAAAGTACGTACATGTACATACTATGTATGTGTGTACATAAGTATGGATGCGCTTTTTATTTATTTGCACACACAATATATATTTAAAAATTACTCACCTTTTAAATACTGCAATATGTCCTCCATTCCAAATCCTTGAAACAATGCCACGATTTTATTATTTTCATCTTCCATTTCGACACTTTTACGTTGACGATCGCACTACAAATGACACAATTGCCGCCGACCACGAAATATTACGTTCTATTGCATGTTCTAAGAAACTTCTTTTCGTTATTGGCGCCAATATTCCGCACAACGCACAAAACGAAATGGGAAAAACAAAAACAAATAGGTATAGTAGTGGTGTGCGCATGCCTTTTTGTTTTGTCGTGTCACGAACTCTAAATCATGTGATAAAGAGATTGAACGCAAGAAGTCAATTTCGATCACAGTCGTGATTGATCGTGACACAAAACTTCGCCTTGCGTTCGTCTCCAATAATACGCAATTTCCGTTGCAAGTTTTGACGTATGAAGAGAGAAATAAGGAAAGACAATAATTTGTAAGGCATTATATGTGCATACATACATATAAATACATACATGCATATAATGAGATTATGCAACACTTTTCAAGATTTTAGCAGCCGCTGGGTTGCAAAAATTAAGGAGCTTGTTAAATACTTGTCTTCTCATGTAATATAAATAAATGAAAATAAATAAAAATATTTATACATGTACATTTTATACAAAATTTAAGATTTTTATTCTTGCATTAAGAATTTTTGATTTTTTAGATTAATATTCTTGGATTTAGTATTTTTGTCTTAAATTGGTCTTATTTTAAGAACACAATATTTAAGACCAGAATTCTTGATTTTAGAATCTGGGTTTTTTTATCAGTGTACTAACATCGATATTCTGTGTAAAGTTTGAAAGTTTATCAAAGCATGGTTTTCCAGTACGACAACATTCACCTACTAAAATGGAATAATGTTGAAAATACCTCAAAGTTTTGGTCCGAAGCAAGAAAATATCGAGATCCTGCAGACAACAACCCTTTGTTATTATACAATTTTTTAATTATATGCACATGTATATTTTATCTTCTGAAGATTCGGACTGCGTCGACATAAATCTTATTGCAATTCATATAATTGCCTGGCAAATACTTAAAGTTATTAGGCAACATGGCGAGGTACGATTAGAAAGAAATAATCAAAGATGTCTTGAAACTTTTAAATGAAATAATAAAAAAGTGTCTTGTTTTTCTGTCTTTTTTTTAAGTTTTTCAGCTTATTTTCCCTGTTTTCTTTGGTAGTTTTTTTTTTTTTTTTTTTTTCAAAAAATAATTGGCATCACTGATGTATGTGTATATGTATATCTATATGTATATTTATATTTATATACATTCCTAACCCAACAGTTGTATCAGTCTTTTTAGTTACACAGTAAATCGTTAGACGTTGGCAATGCCGTCTGCAGAGTTTCGCTTTCGTTTTGTGTGTGATATTGTGGTGGCGTAAGTTGGATGCGTAGCAAGCAGTTGATGTTCTTTGGCTTCCAATTGTGTTCCGCATATGGATCACGCACCAGACCGAAGGTACATTCAAACACGCCAACGCTTCTTTCTGTTGTGTGCAGCGTGCCGCAACAAATCACCACGACCTGGCCATAGGCATCTATGCGTGCCTGCACAACTGAGTTCGAATTAAAATGTATGCCATATTGTTGTTTGGTACTGCTCAACGCCTCTTTAACTTCATCTGCCGACAAACACTTTAAGTCGGTGCTCCTATTGTCCGTTATAAATCTAAGCTCCAACTCGGCGTCTTTCCATAAATCCGATGTGGTTAAACTAACCGTGTTCAGCTTTTCGAAAAACCACTTTCCAAATTTTTGAGTCATTCCAAGAGCTGGAAAATCTTCTCCATCGTTATCGGTTGTCGAGTTAGAGTTTGTATTATCCGATTCTGTCGTTGTTGCGAAGTGTGTGTCCCAATATGAAATTACACTAATTATTAAAGTTTTCTTGGTCAATTCCGTTGCGGTTCCCGGCTGTCTGCTGTTCATGTATTCAAAGAGTAATCGCCTTGTAATATGGCGTTTGTGCAATACTTTTTGATGTCCTTTATATACACAGCGATGTAATCAAGCGCCTCTGCCGGATCCTCAAAATTGCAAAAAAAAATTTGATATGCTTTTTTTCTAATTGAAAAAGCACCGATAAGTTTGCCTCGTTAATAAGGTCCCGCAGACCAGCACGATGCTTATTTGATACGGACATAGTTCTGTTTTGGCTCATGATATGTTATTATAGTATGTTATAGTTATGTTATGTTCAAGGTGGCAATATAAATTTTGTATTAACTTACACTGAATTGAAGCGACATCTGGTCTCCTTGACAGGAAATGAACTGTCATCCCCACTCAGTAGCCTTTTAGAGCACTGTACATACAATATCGATATCGTTGTTCAATCATTACCAATACTAATAATATCAATAATATCAATACTAATAATACCAATACTAATCGATTAACCTCGGCAAGGCGCACAGTTGTCCAACACTGTCCAACAACAATTTAAGAGTTGTCCTGCACTGACAAACTGAGTGATTACTATTATTATATTAATTATACCCTTGCAAAGGGTATTATAATTTGGTCACGAAATGTGTAACGCATGAAAGAAGACATCTCCGACCCTATAAAGTATATATATTCTTGTTCAGCATCAACAGCCGAGTCGTTATAGCCATGTCCGTCTCTCCTTCTGTTTCTATGCAAACTAGTCTCTCAGTTGTAGAGCTATCTGAATGAAACTTGGTACAGATCAGTCATTTTTCTACAGGCAGTACATGTTGAAACTGGCCGGATCGGATCACTATATCATATAGCTGCCATAGGAAAGATCGGTTGAAAAGTGCTCAGGGCCCTGCAAGGGTCTTGTCTTGCAACAGATCGTTGCAAGTGTTGGCTGATTGCTCCAGTTCTCTAACTGAAGTATTTGCTCGCTGAGCTGCGTGCTCTGTAGTGTTTCGTCTCGATCTTTGCTCGAAAGTTACAGTCTGTGAAGATGGTAAACTTCCTGCCATGTAAATAATGACGAAAATGTTTAACAGCGTTCCCAACAGCCAATGTTTCTAAATCGTATGAGGTGAACTTTGACGCATACTTTGTGGTATTAGAGCGATTTTCCTGGCAGGTGGGAAGTAGGATTGCATTAAAGAGGTTCACCAGGAGGCAGATTCCTGAAGGAGGGAGTGCTTTTATCATAAGGCCATCAATACCATCGATCCCAGGGGATTTTCTGGGTTTTATTAATTTAATTTCTGAAGCGATGTCCTCGTATGTGAAACGAATGTGTGTGCCTTTGCCCAGTGGCTCGGCCGAGAGACTAGTCACATCAGAAAACCCCCGAAGCGAGGTAAGGGAGAAGGGCTTGAATCTGTTTTCCAACTCGCTACCAAAGATACTAGCCTTCTCTTGGTCGGACTTGCACCAGCTCTGATCGATTTAAATAGCAAAGTTCGGGGCCGCTTGTCTCTTAATATTCGTAGTCAATTTCCCTATGTTAAAGTTATCGGGCTTCCGTATATCAATGTTGGTCAGCAGATTGTCTAGGTGTCTACATCTCCCTTCATGGAGGATGTTCCTCAAATGCCTCGCGAGCTCTTTCCATATCCTATTGACCTCTGGGCTTCCATTTCTGATCCACCTTCTGCGAACTCTTCTCTTTTCCTCTAAGAGGGAAAGGGCCTCACCAGAGAGGGGAGAGTTGCGGCTGATGAAGTTTCTGTTACCTGCGATCGCATTATTCATATTGTGGCAGATGGAAGTTATGTTACTAGTCAAACGCTCAATACCGTCATCAATTTCGGCCGGGGATTGAAACTTCTGTTCGGAATCAAAGGCTCGTTCGAGCTTGCGCTGGAATACTTGCATATTTGCGTTCTGCGGTAATAGGATAGGTCTATTCCTACGAAAGCATGCGTTGTGTTCCAAGAAAATGATTAGCGGGATGTGGTCACTGCTGAAATCAAAGCGGCTATCTATATGGATATTATTGTCCGGGATGCCTTTATAAAGTGCAAAGTCAAGGTTGCTGGGGGCCCCTTGCCTGCCATAGAGGAAGTAGGTTGGAGCACCTGTCGCTATGAGGAGGTTAGCAATCATTCGCCCTCTCCTGCACGACCTTGAGCTACCCCAAAACTGGTGTCTGGCATTAAAGTCCCGGCCTATAATGAATCTGGAGCCAGCGACGTGACAATGTCTAAAATATGACTTTCCTGCAGAAAATTTCGTTGGCTGCCTGGTCTTAGATATAAGACCGCTAGCGTGAGGTCCGAGTTATTGCCCAAATTTTATGGCCACCATTTGTGCAAAATCCTCCGAAATGGAATGGAATGTGTGGAATTATGTTCGTGCGAACAATTTTGACAGCTCCTCCTCGGCCAACATCACTGGGGTGGTTCGCTGCGTAAATAGAATATCCTTGTATTTTGAGAAATGTCCGTGAGGTCGTGTGACTTTCGCTGAAAAGCATAATATCGATGGATTCGCTAATTAGGAATTGGACAAGCTCCAGCTTGTGGTGGCTGAGTCCGTTAGCGTTCCAGATACCGATTTTATAATTATTCAATTTAGATCTATTGTGACAGAGTCCGAATAATTTCCTGCTGGCCTACTACTGAATTTTTCCAGTAGAGAATGCAGAAGATTTTCCATCGTGAAAAGTCTAATCACGAGTGTTGATGTTTTTTTTGTGGAGATCTTCAGAAATATTACGTGACCAACTATCAAAATCACTCCGCATCTCTTCGTAAAAAATCGCTAAGCGGGACTCTGGAACAAAGCTAAACTGCAAGGCATCAAGGCATAGTTGGACACAGGTCGTTACTGGAGTGCTAAAAAAAAATGCAGTTTGCTGGGGTACAGTTGAAGGCAGATTCTTATTAATATTTTGTCGAGGCGACGGCGCTTTCTGTAATCCATTGGCTAGGACTGCGGCAAAGCTTTGCTTAAGATTATCAGTATTTCGTTGCTTAATAATGTCTTGAGTAGAACGGACAAGATGATCTTGGGCAGGCTGTTTGTTAGACCTAGTTGACGGCAGTGGGTTGCCTGTAGCTGTTTTGGTATTGAGTACGGCTTTGCCAGAAGACGACGTTGCTGTCTGAGGACGTTCAGCTTGTTTCGGTTGTTGAGAGAACTGTTTGGTGGCAATTTGACCAGCATCCTTGTTTAACTATGGGCGGAGGCAGCCGGGCAACCGATTTTGGAAGGACATCATTTATATCAATAGGGATATTAGCCTCCTTGTTGATGTCCGGCACACTTTTTGAAGCCGAGGCATTAGGCAGTGATTTAGACTAGCGGATGGGAGATGGTGACTTAGCACTCTTAGGAATGATTGTAGAACGGCTCTTGGATGGAGCAGCCATGGTGGAGTCTGAGTCAGTTGACGTGTCTCCCAAATTTCAAAAAATCAGTGAGAACGCCAACTTGGGAGGGGGACTTGGAGTCGATCGAGATGTCCGAGTCAGACAGCTCTTGACGGAGTGACTTAGCCTTTATGCTGCCAGGTGAACTGTATCCACGTTTAGCCGGGAATTTTTTGACGTGACGCATTTCTAGAGGTGAGACCACAGGAGCATCTGGGGTGTGATCCGAATCGTCGGAGGCGTCGTAGATCAGATTACGATTCTCGTCAATCTTCTCATTACGTTTGGAAGCGCGATTTCTATTGCGTACGAATTCGCGTGTATCTTTGAGGGGCTTCGACTTGCTGACGCTCGTCTTTTTGATCGGGGACTTCACTGGCATGACCTCTTCGGCAACCCCCCTTAAGGGGAAAACGAGAGAGCTCCACCGTACCGTAGGGGGCCGGGGGATATCTGTCCGTTCGATATCTAGAGATTTTTAAAAACAAACAAAACCAGTCGGAAAGGCTACAGTCGAAGTCGACTATGAGAAACACTTTACTTATTCTTCAAAATGAAAATAAGAGTAACACTAACAGTTCCTATAAAGCGTTTTAACGTCAATATGCTCTTCTTCTTCCTTTGGTCCGACACTGAGTAATATTAAGTCTTGAATAACTTCCGAGATTATTATCCGATCGCGATGAAATTTTTAGGATACGTTAGGACTCTGATAGCTTTAATACTTTTCGTTTTATGAGATTACAAAATTTTTGTTGTCGATTTTTGGGGGCGGAAGGGGGCGTGGCAAAATTCTTAAACAAACTGACCTTTGTACAGCCCTTAGGAGTATTCTCACCAAATTTTGTGACCCTAGCTCTTATAGTCTCTGAGATCTAGGCGCTCATACAGCAGCACAGACGGATATGGCTATATCGACTCGGTTGGTGATGCTGATCAAGAATATATATACTTTATGGGGTCTGCCGGACTTCCTTCGACCTGTTACGCACATTTTTTTTTTACTTTAAAAAAGTAAATAGGGTCTATTAAGTTTGTCAAAAAAAAATGTGCGTAACAGGTCGAAGGAAGTCCGGCAGACCCCATAAAGTATATATATTCTTGATCAGCATCACCAGACGAGTCGATATAGCCATGTCCGTCTGTCCTGCTGTATGAACACCTAGATCTCAGAGACTATAAGAGCTAGGGTCACCAAATTTGGTGACAATACTCCTATGACCCCCGAAAAGGTCAAGTTTGTTTTAGAATTTTGACACGCCCCCCCCGCCCCCAAAAATCGGAAAAACCCGAATAACTCGAGTAATTTAAAAGATACAAGTTCCAAAATCGGCATACATAAAACTTAGTTTCCTTTCAATGCGTACTAAAAATTTCATCAAAATCGGACAATAAACACCTGAGATTGGAAGCAAACAAATTATCGAATGTACAATGGCAGGAAATGTGCAGGCAGCAACTTAAGGCATTGAATTATTAATTTCTCTTCTGTAGAAAACTAGTATTTGGCAAACTGGTAAATATGGCCTCATTGGTACAGTGGTTAGAGTGTCGAATTCTTGCGGTGGGATCTAGAGTTCGAATCCTGCCAGCGCCACTTTTTTTTTTTTTAAAAATTGTTAAATAATCGACAATGGCTTCATTGACTAGAGTTCGAGACCTGCAAGAGACACACTTTTTTTTTTTTTTTATTTTAAATTTATAATTACAGTAATAAAATAAAATAAAACAATATTTTATTTTGATAAACAAATTCTACCATAAATGCCAATGTATTATATTTAATAAAGTATGTATGCATTACATCAGTGGTCGGCACACGCCGCGCACCGCGCATAGGGATTTTCTCTGCCGCAGCGCTGCCTGCACACGTACAGTATAAAATTTCGTGTGGCGTCGCTGTTTCTGTTAAGTCGCTGTTATGGCGCTCTTAAGCTGAAATGTCACTGTTGAGGCGAAGTAAAATGAATCAGCTGATGATCAGTCAGAGTGATGCTACGCTGCACAATTTTGACGATTTATACATTGTATACAGAGAAAAATAAATGTTTTATGATGTTTTTGACAAAGAATTCTTTTTTATACATATTATGTGTTAATAATTCAAGTGTAACATAAGCGATCATATTTAATTAATCGGAAGCTACTCTGAGCAGCGTCAAATTTATTTGGGTTTATTTATAAGTCTGTAAGTTTGTAACTGTTATTTCATTATTGAAGAATAAGTAAAGGGTCTCTCAAAGTCGATTTCGACTGTAGCCTTTCCGACTGGTTTCTTTTTGATTTTTTCAGATTTTTGAGAAAAACACGGAGAAAAAATTCAGGTCCGAACTGGATGAGATCTAGAGTCGAACTGGTATTGTAGAGGCGACGAAGTAGTTCCTCGAATGGTGTTTTAAATTCTTCGATGAGGGCTCTCTTCAGATCCATCCAGGTTGTTGCTCCTGTTAGTTGTGACACACGTTGCGCTGCTTTAGACTTCTGCAGCTCGATGGCTCCAAAAAGAATGTGATGTTCGCGAACGTCATCCGTAGGAAGCCGTAAGGTCCTCGGTTTATCCCTCGAAGACGGGCACTTGTCTGATTTGCCCCAGAGCTTGCTTTAGATGCAGCTCTGATAATTGTGTTGGTGGTGTTGCCATTATGTAGGTTTAGTTTTATTCGTATTGGTTTGAAGCACAGAAATGTTTTTTATTTAATTGGCCTAGGACTGAAATTGTACCATAACGGTCAACTTTTATTTTAATGTAGCTATTAAACACACGTATATTTTTGGTTTTTGTTTAGTGGCGACCACAGCTTTGTCAAGCGGGCCACTTATTTTTGTCCACACAGAGGTCAGTATAGAGAGACTTAGGTGTTAGGTAACCTGCACTTGCGATTAATTAAACTTCACCTTAGTGGCGGTCACACTATTGTCAAGCGGGCCACAATTGGATTTCAATATTAATTATGTCAAAAATTGTAAATTTGTCCGAATCTCTATTTTGCTTTAATTCGCGAAATCAATCTTAAAAGGATCACTTGGTCGTACAAGGATTCCTTTATCACTAGATTGTAATAGGATCACGGTTTTACGATGACCTAACAATATCCTAAAGGCTGCGCCAATAAGAAATACACGAATCGCGTTTAAGAAAAAAATATAATTTTTATTCAATCATAACGCTTAGATGCAAACTTAAAACTAATTGTAAAGTATGTTGACGGCGCTTAGCAAACCTCGGCTGTGAGCTTTCGGAGTAAAAGCTTTCTGCACTTGTATAAACAGAGATCTTATGGATCTCTCTCTTGAGCTGAAATATTTGGGGCGCTTTGCGACAGCCTGGATTTGTGCCACGTCGGCAGATTTGACCCTTGGTGCGATTAGCGATTCTAACGGATGTTTATGTTATTGTCCGAATCGTGGGAGCGTTTGAATTGTTATTTTCACCAAGTTGTTTGTGTAATTGATAATTTATAATATGATAGGGGGAATGTGTGCGAATGTCTATAAGTGGTTATGGTGGCTATTTGCAATACATATGTTACTATATATATAGTGACATATCTGCCATAGTAACATAACAAATCCGTAATTAAATCAAACGATCTTTTGCAAAGCTTCACTTTCCAAAAGCTTATCTAAGACACATTACTTTTCAAAGCTTATCAAAGACACACTACTTTTCAAAGCCTATTAAAGAACCTCAAATGTAAACTTGTAGAACTCAAATGTAAACTTCTAGAACTCAAATGTAAACTAACAGAATCAATATAAGTAAACAATTGAAAAACAAAGAGCAGCAGAGCTTTGAAGGTTTGCTGTGCCGAGATCACAAATCTTGTAGCTAGTTTTTAAGATATCTTGAACCAATAAAGAACATGAATATAAAACTAAAATAAATCAATATTTTTTTTATTGATAATTAATTGATGAACAGTTAATTGGCGCAGCCGGTAGGATATCGAAAGTTATTAGTAATATCCGCGATACTATTCAATCAAGTGACGAAGAATCCTTGTACAACCAAGAAATTCTTCAAGATTGAGCACGCGAATTGCCGCGAAATAGTGATCCGGTAAAAATTACAATATTATAACGAGACGATATCCGCAAAAGAACCCGTGTGTATTAAAATTAATTAAAAGACCTATTTTGTGGCCCGCTTCATAAAGTGTGACCGCCACTACAGTGAATTTTAATTAATCAAAAGGTGCACAGTGCAGTTCACTTAATGCATAAGTCTCATTTTACTGAGCAGTACGTGAACAAAAAGTCGTGGCCCGCTAGACAAAGTGTGACCGCCACCCAATTTATATTGAAATTAACACAGTAGCCCGCTCAATGAGTGTGACCGCTACCTCACCCCCGTTAGATCAAACAAACCTACAAGAAACAACAGAAAACATGGCATTGGCAAATGAAACTCTAACCCAACTCCTGCGACAAATCCGCCAAGTACCTCAATTTTCTGGAGATCCATGCAGCCTCAGTCCTTTCATCAGGCAAATTGAGTACTTGTTGAGTCTTTACCCTACCAGTGACGCACGACAGAAGGCCGTAATTTTTGGAGCCATTGAATTACAAATCATTGGAGATGCTGAAAAAGTATCCCAGCTCGGATTCCACAACGAATGGACAACTCTAAAAGGTGCCCTAATCGATGAATTTAAGACGCAAACACCGCTGGAAGAACTACTACAAAGGCTCTACTCTACACCTTACAAAGGTAACTTACGTCTATTCTGTGAAGAATTAGAAGATAAGAGTATAATAAACAAATTAGCCTTAGAAGGCAATCAAAATAATTCAATTGTTTATACCCAAGCAATGGCTACTACAATTAAAAACACAATTCAACGCAAGCTGCCAGATAGATTATTTATGACCTTGGCAAGGTATGATATCTCGACAGTTCAAAAGTTACGACAAGTTGGTCAGCAAGAAGGTCTATACGAAGACCCAATTTCTGAAAAAGACAAGAAAGCTGATAATCGTCCAAATTTGGCGTTAATTCCCTAAATCCAAGTACTAACAACAAAACTAATATCGATAACAACAAAAACACTTATCCCTGCCAACAATTCAGTCGCCCCTTCAATCCATTCAGGTTTCCCACGCAACCCCAAAGCTTGAATGTAAACAGTAACCAAACTCCTTATCAACGAACACCACAGACAAGACAACAACAATTCGACCAGAACAGGCAATTGTATAATGAATTCAAAGAAGACTTAAATCGCGACCGACAGAATGACACCCGAAACTATAGCCAGCCCCCACAGCAGCAAAGAGTGCCAACTAAGCGTTTTAAAGAAGGGAGCGGACAGTCGCGTATGCAAATTGACGAGAGTCATCAACAGTACGAATCAGATTACGACGACGACACTGACCAATACGATAAACAAAACAGACAGTACCACGAAGATCAATTACAGCATACAGAAACTGAGATGCAATCAGATCCGCAATGTCAACAAGCCGAAAATTTTCAAATAGCGGCCTGGGAACACACCAATACATAGAGATTATGTTTAATAATCACAAATACCGATGCATAGTAGACACTGGATCTTCAATAAACATGATGACGCGAAATTTTTTTAATCTCCAAGTGCATAGTAAACAAATAATTGTCCGAAGTATGACAGGGTATTCACATCTAAACAAATTTGTTAATCTACCAGCCAATGGTTTATTTCAGCAAAGCCAACAATTTTATATACATCAGTTTTCACCTTATTACGATATCCTCTTAGGTAGGAAAGTTTTAATGGAGAATAATGGCATAGTAGATTACACTGAGAAAACTACAATAATTAATGACAGAAAATTCTTTCACAAGGAACTACAACTAAATGAACCAAATTCCCCAACAAATTTTGATGGAATCTTGCAAGAAAATAACTTTACAAATGAAATCTCCTACGCATTAAATAATGACATTAATTCAGAACGTACATACCGCTTAGAACATTTGAACGAAGAAGAAAAAAATAAATTAATAAAACTTTTGAAGGAATTCGGTGACATCCAATATTCCGAAAACGAAGATTTAACATTCACCAGTGTCATACGTCACGAGATTAAAACATCACATGATAACCCAACGAGGTAAAAGTCTAGTGACGAAAGGTTTTTCAAACCCCAAAATTTCTGATATCGACTTTTGTGACGAACAATATTAAATTTAATTCGCGAATTATTCTAAAAAGAAACAAAATTTGGCATTCCGCACATTACGCAAAAAGGTCTACTTTCGTTCTTCCTAAAAATAACTTTTTGCGTAGTGCCGAATGCCAAATTTTGTTTCTTTTTAGAATAATTCGCGTATTAAATTTAATATTGTTCGTCACAAAAGTCGATATCAGAAATTTTGGGGTTTGAAAAAGCTTTCGTCACTAGACTTTTACCTCGTGTAGAGGTTTTTTTGGGGGGATATCAGAAGTTTTTGGAATTCCATAAGACACTGTTACTTTGTAAGTAAGGGATCAGTATTGACTTGGCTATAGAAAACTAGAGCACATAGTTTGCCCATAAGTCTTTGCTACGTCGCCTAAGATTGTTTAGGAACGTGTTGGCAGTCGCCCCCTTAATCCCTTACTCAATAATTATAAGCTTTTTTGATATGTTTAATAGAAAATATAATCAAATGTTATATTATTGTATCATTCACTTATTTATGTTTTATTTTAAGTAATATAATGTTAAGCTGAGAGTTTAATCAATAATTTATTACGTAATTACCTCAATACCATGACCAAGCGTCTTACGTATATAATCGGCTATGAAAGAGCCGACCACATACATAGTTCGGACACAAGATCTTAGCTGAACACCGCCTGCCATCGTACAGGAACACTGTGGTGTCATTACCAGTCGGCGCCCTCGAGGAGGGTTCAGTATGAGGATTTTTGCCAACCAACAATTACATAAATATAATTTGGGAGCCCATAATTCAATTATAATATCTGTAATCATTTTGTTAATCATATCTTTTTAAGATTATTTCCTGTGGCTTCTTATTTGTTAATTTTGTTTCTTTTTCAACATAAAACAGTATATACAAATCTTTACTACCACGAGGCCAAGAACATTTTGAAATAGTATGATCATTAGCTCTGTAAAATTGTCTATTTGTACGTAACACAGTAGTGTAATGACCTTCATTAAACCCTGGACCATGGTGAAAAATAGCACTCGCCAAAACATACTTCTTATTTTGAAAACTTAATTCTGTTTGAGGAACATTTGTTAGGGTAAAATTGGTAACCTTTAAGTTTAAATTATCGACAAGGCTTAGTGAAAATATAAGTACCGATGCTGGATTTTCAATAATGGTTTTGCTTTGAAGTAACGCGCCACAATTTGTGCAGGAGCTGTTTTGAATTTGTTTCCAATTTCCGAAATTAAAGTTAATAAGCTCATTAATTTTGCACTTTCTACTCTCCGGTATATACAAAGGAGAAATCAAATTATTTGATATCTGTGTATTAAGTCTATTATTGCACCTGGAACATTTTATATCATCAACAAGCTTATGCACAAAATATTTTTTAATTATTTCTAAAGAATCATTATCAAGTAATCGTTGCAAGAAATCTGCACTATCTTGTTGCTCGAGGTTGTTAAACAGATTTAAACGAAGGTCTGTAATGTCTACATTATGTCCCATCAGTAGTGGGTTTGTATAATTTAAAAAGTTAACTTTTAATAAATTGCTATTAGGATTATTTAACACTTCATTCTTAATGCAATTAATGTTAATAAGGCACTGAAAAGCTGCATTTGCGTAGCATGCATTATTTGTATTTTCCATACCACGAATATCGTGCAATATAATATTATCTATATTACCGTTTGTTTTATTTGCGATGTCTAATAGCAATGGCTCTATAAGACCCGTTCTTTGCTTTTTTAGGTAAATGTTTTTATCTGCGACATTCTTATTATTATTTTTAGTTTGCTCAATATTTTGAAGATCTTTTCTATAAATGCTTCTTAAACGGTTATATTCAATAATGGCACCGTCATTTGTTTTGATACTCCTAGGATTTAGATTTAATATATGTAGGCCGGAAAGTGTTTTTAATCGCGATAAAGCAACATATGTTTGTCCGTTTGCAAAAATACTGTCACCAATATCAACAACCCCTGAAGTTAAAGTTAATCCTTGGCTTTTATGAATTGTAATGGCGTATGCCAAGCATATGGGAAATTGCTTACGTGTTATAAAGACATTTTGATTAATAAGAAATTTTGATTCTATGGGCTCTATTTCATGTTCATTTTCCTCAAACTTCACTGTTAATTTCACAACAGACTTAACGGATCGGTTGTTTATATGAACAAATGATTCATGAACCTTTTTGACTACACCTATAGCTCCATTCACCAATCCAGTTGCGACATCAAGATTTCGAAGCAACATAATTTTTGCATTTTGTTTTATTTCTATACTATCTGCTAGATTTGCTGTACTAGAGCATTGGCCCTTTTTCTTTAAAGCTTCTAAAGATTTAGTTGCTTTAGCCCTTTGAGCGGCCGTTTTTGCTTCAATTATATCATCTGCTATAAGTACAATTTTCTCAGAAGATATTTGGTTGAGCATTCCCATATTTAAGGCATTACATTGTTCTTTTGTTGGAAATAAGCATACTGTGTTGGTAGGCAAGTTATTAACGTACTGCACTAGTTCAGAAATACAACTTTCAATAGTATTACTATTTAATTGAATTTCTCTTTTAGATAATAATTGATAATCTTTGTCATCTAAAATGCCTAATCTGATGTTTTGTAAAGTATTTGCAAAATCCTGGTCTGACTGTTGTCGAATATTTTGTGTTAATTCATCGTATGTTGGTAGAGTTTTCCATAAATTTACACTGTGAAGACCACAAAAATGTTTTTCCAACCGCTCTTTAGATATATCTACAAAAGGAGATGGCTCATTTACGGGATCCAATTGTAAAAGGTCTCCAAAAAGTAGTATATTTACTCGACCAAACCAACCATCATAATGATTAAAAGTGTCAAATATTTCAGAAAGTCTTAAATGAATGTATTGTAATGTTATGTTAGAGACCATGGAGATTTCATCAATAATGATAAGGGACACATTTTTTAGATTATCTCGCAAGGATTTTAGCTTAGCATTAGATAATTGCTGATATTTGGCTACACCTCCGTGTTCAACCGGCAAATTTAGTAATCTATGAATGGTTAATCCATTTACATTACGAGCAGCTATACCGGTCGGACCAGCAACTACAACTTGTTCTTCAAGATTTTTAGTAATATATTTTCTTAAAATATTAATTAAAAATGACTTGCCTGTCCCACCAACGCCAGAAACAAATTTTCTTAACACGTGTTTAGGCGACAGTCGAGGATTATTCAAAGTTTTTTTATTAAGTTCAATTTTCCAGGCTTTGCAATATTCATTTAATATATTTACTACTTCATCAAAAATTCGCCTTTGATCAGAATTAAGCCGTGCAATCTCTTCAGATATTGAAAGACTATTTTCATTCATAGCAAGTTGGTTCATATCATTTAATTCATTTTCTAACGGAATTTCAAATCCAACAATATTTTCGCACTCATCATTATTATTGTCATCAATATTACGAGGATCGTTTAAATTTTCAAGTTCCTTGTTAGCTTGTGCTACCTGATTATCGAATTCCTCTCGAATTTTTAGTAACTGTTCAGATTTCTCATGATAAAGCATTGCATTTATCAAATCATCTTTGCATTTTGCAAATGCATCAACATAGTTCTCTAAGCCACATTTAAGATCATCTATACATCTCCAAGGCTTAAATAAAAGTAAAAGGGTATAATAATAGTCATCTGCCTGCATTTTTGAATTAGCCTTATAATGATTTAGCAAATATGGCTTTTGACGTTTACGTAAGTACATATTTTCGTACGGATACCAAATTGCACTTTTAGATAATGGTTTTACTTTTACAATATCAAAAAACTTAGAGAAATCATGCAGATTCATATCATCCAGCTGTTTTGGTCGATTTGGATAATGCACGTCTACCCAATTAGGAAAGAAAATGTCTGTATCTTCGTCAAGCATGTTTTGTAATTGATTTCTAGGCTTCACTCTACGACTTCTTTGTTTGCGTACATCTATAAATCGAATAATAGTATTCAGATCAGTACCAAATAATGGAAATTGTAATAACGTATCAGCCGCTTCTAATGCTCCACATTCACGATTTGCCAAAGAACGCATAGCAAATCTCCATAAATTACTAGCAACCGATTTGTTTGCAAAAAAGTCACTAAAATCATCAGTTGCAAAAGATTTTTCAGCTTTGGTTTGGTACTTGCATACATATGAAGTAAGTGATCCTGATTTTTCACCTATAAATTGTATATCCATATTTCCACACCAAGCCAGCAAAACAGGAGCACTATAATCATTTATATTTAACTCATCTGCAATTCTAGGCAGGTCATATAGACGAGTTTTGGTAAGTTTGCGGCGTCCTAAGATTGATTTTGCAACGCTATGCAATACTAAATGGTTGCCCAATTTTCTTGGGAAACCAAATCTACATATTTTTAATGTTTGACCTTTCTTATTTTTTTTTTGTCGCATACAATAAGAATTATGAGTGTGTGTTTGATACTTACAAACACGATCATGAAGTATTGGAAAACTTTCTTTAGGTGGCAGACGACACGTTATATATTTGTTAATAAAATCAGCAACCGTTTCTTGACTAGCCTCGTCAATAATAGGTGCATCTTTAACCCACAGTAGTATGTGAAAATGCTGTAAGCCTCTAGACTGATATTCAAGACGCCATGCATAATGTATTATTTCTCCAAGAGGCTTATCCTTTGACATTAAAAACATTAACATTGCCTTAAATTTCAAATTCATAAAAATTGAAACACTAACAGGGTCCGCAGCAATCAAACTGTTTAATGAACGCAACTTTTTATTTATTATATTATTTCTAGCACAAAGAAAATCATGGAGGTCGTCCCAATGATACTCGCTGGGGCTAAGTGTTAAGAAAAATGTTGCTGGTCCATAATTATCAATCATACAATTTAACTCGAATTTACGCACTCTCCAATACTGTTCTGTATTGCGCAATCGAGCAAATATTGTCGATAAATTAGCATTAATTTCTTTATTATTTTCAATCATTTTCAGAAAACTGCTCTTGTTAAAATTTTTGTGAGTGCGGTTATATTGAGCTTATGAAAAATACCGGCATTCAGCTGGCGAATATTGGTTTGATTGAGTAAGAAAAATAAATACTGTTGATTCAATCGGAATTGACTGTGTTGCGATTGCAATAGCCATTTTATAAAATCTCCTGATTTTAAAATTATTTCTCTTTGCTGACACTGACCGTTGCGGCCCCTGCAGAAAATATCCGGAAAACATTTGACGTCCAAGTTCTCATCCTTATTGTCAATATAGTCATCAATTACTTTCAAAAATTGATATACAGTAGCTGGCTCAGAGCATGTTTTACTTTCTATCAATGGATATATTGACATATTTTCATAAAACTCATCAGAAACATCTTTTTGGGTAAGCATTTTGTTTTCATTTGGCGTATTTTCTTGAAAATCTTGCAGGTCATTGTTACTTTTAGGCTCTGTATCTATACTATCGACAAATTGTTCATTATTTAAATCATATATACATTCCACATCAACATCGTCTAATAAGGATTCTGTGCTATGTGGAAGTATGATATCGTAGTACAATGAATTATTTCGTTTTAACCATTTTAATGCTTCAAAATTTTTTTTAACATTAATTAATGATTGCCATATCTTTTTATTATTGTTTGGAATCCCACGAACAATAACTGTCAAATCTTGATTTTTTAAAATAGCCTCTGTTGGATTTGGAAGCTTAGTTTAACTATTTTCCATTGGTAAAGGCAAATGGAAAACTCGTCCCTTTATTTTTTTTAATACTTCTGAGTGTGGTCGTTTTTTGTTATGACCACCCATCACAGTGTCCATGCGTGCAATTACTTGAAATGCTTTCGCCCGTTGAATAAAAATTTTTTCAAACTCATTTAGATTAGATATGCACTTCGGAACTGATTCAAATTCTAAGTTGTTAAGTAAACATGTAGGTGGCAGTGATCCATTTTTAAATTTTGTTAAGCAATATTGGCACATGCGTTGATTCATATAAAATGAATCTTCATTATCATCATAATGTTGTATTAAGTTTTGGAAATGTTTAGATCTATCCCACAGCACATCGGGAATTTCAAATAGCTTGTCTTTTCCACATAACTTTAAGCATGAAACACATGGGTAGGTCGGCCATACTCGTTTGTTTTCATTTTTGTGAAGAACTTCAAGGCTTTTTCATATTTATCCCAAATTTCATCTTCGTGATCAAATTGAAAGGAATTCACCTCAAAGCTACTTATTTTTAATTGAATGCCCTCAGCAGTTTTCGCAAGCTCATAAATATTTTCAGTAAGCAACCCGTTTGTTAAGTCATATACTTTCTGCAAATCCTTTCTAATTAAATAAATAAGTTTGCAAATTTGTCTTATGTTTGGAAAATGTGATGAAATACGTCGTAAATATAATAAAACTGAGTTACAATTATTCTCGTCCTCATAACAAAAAGGTTGGTGACCCAATTTGTAAACTCGAATATTATTATTTTTATTTGAGCAGACATCGATATTATTGAAAAAATTTGGAATATCGGAATGTTTCAAAGTAATATAAACTGTAATAAATGATAAATATCGATCCCATGCCGTTTGTTTATCAAATTTACAGATTTCGGAGTTACACGTCCATTTTTCTGTAGTTTGTTGCTGAATTTCAAAAATATTTTCAATTTGTCCATGAGAATTCACTTCCAAAGTCGATTTTGAATTTAATGGATTATAAGATGCACTAACAAAATATAATTCTGAATGACGCGTATGCAATGCTGGACCAAACAGGGCCGAAAAGACTTTATTCGATGTTAAGTTAGCTTTTGTTTTAGCAGCTGTCAACTTTTCTTTCAGGACGAGAACGTTTTTACAAAATGAATTTACAACTGTATCTCTATGATGATAAATTTTATTTATATTTTTTTTAGCTTCAACAATATAATTACCTTCATTAAAATTAATGAAATTATTTACAAGCTCGTGGATATTTTTGTCTAGTTTAAACAAATTACGAAGTAAAATGAAATCAGAACTTTCACCCTTGCTATGTGAACCTAATTCATATTGCCTTTTAGGATTTTCGAGATTTTTTGATCTTTTTCGGTTAAAGCGATCTTTTTCAGCTTGATCAGAAAGTCTATACTGCCGCTGTTCTTCAGACTCTGAACTGCGACTTAATTGAGCTATTTTCCTATTTTTGTCCATTCTCTGCAGTCGCTGCTTTTTAGTCTCTAAGCTTCGCCTTCTTTGAGCTCTTTGTTTTTCATTATCCACTCTCAGCAGTTGTTGCTCTTCAGTCCACAAACTTCGACTTATATGAGTTCTTTTCTTTTCTTTCTCTAATCTCTGAAGTGTCTGCTCTGTAGTCTCTAAGCTCCGATTTATTTGAGCTCTTTTCTTGTCTTTTTGTAATCTCTGCATATGTTTCTTTTCAGAGTCTAAGCTACGATATATTTTTTGTTTGGAATTAATCGTTTGTTTGCCTTTTCGGTTTAGGTATTCTACTCTTTTATTTTTATTTTTTAATGGTCGCCCGCTAGCCGATTTTCTTTCGAGCCCTTCAGATTTCTGATCCTCACTTTCTAACAATGTTCCTAAGGGGCTTTGCTCAAGTCTTAGTTCTTTCGTCTTTGTTTCAATGTCTACATCTTCAGTTTCCGATATACGTTTTCTTTTTAAATTTATTTGCTTTTGTTTTTTTAAAGGACGCCCTGCCATTTTAAACACAATATTGGTATATTTTAATTCTTTATATTTTAATAGTGATTTTTTCTATGTTCGATTTTTAAACTTTTCTTATTTGACTTGATTCTCTTACAATTCTGCTTTTTTGAAGTTTATATTGAATATAATTTGTCTTTTTTTTAATTTCAAATTAATTTAAAATGTTATTCTTGCAATTTACGATAACTTTAAAGGTTTTTTATTTAATTTTTCTTCTTGATGTATATATTTAAATTTGTTTTTAATTCTTACGTTTTTTTTTATTCTCTTTTTCAGTTTTTCCAATTTTCTTGATTATATTTTGATACTTTTATTAGTTAAAATCAATCAATTATTTTGTATCTTTTTTTTCTTTGCTGACTTCTGTTTTTAATTTTATTTTTTAAATTTTTTACGTTAAATTTTATTTTGATTTTCTTGCAAGTTGTCAGTTTTCTTATTCTTTCAATTATCGATTACTTTTAGAATCTTTTTTATTTATTTTTTTTCTTGCTTTTATTTTGTTTTTCAGTTTTCTTGATTATATAGTTTGACTCTTTTTTAGTATAAATCAATTTAAAAAATTTGATTTGGAATTTTCAATTTGGTTTTTTGTTTTTTTTTTTGCTGTCTTTTTTTTTTAATTTAATTTTTGAAATTTTTTATGTTAATTTTGCGAGTTTTTTGTCAGTTTTTCTTTTTTTCAAATTTATAATGACCATATATATATATATATATATATATATATATATAATCGTTATTCTTTGTAGTTGCAAGATGCAACTACACGATGGTGCTTAATGTTATTTTTAAACTAAAAGTTAAAATGGCACGAAGGGCAAATAGCTAATTTATTTAGCTAAACTTTTAAATATTTTTATCTGAAAATGAAAAAGAAATAGAAAAAGTGTTAATTTTATTTGATTTTAAGAGAATAATTAAAACACTCACACGCAGATTCACACATATTGCTTCATATTATATGTAAAGGTGAACTTACACCTGTCGTCAACTATTGACAACCAATGTCAACTCAACTTCAACTGCTCAAGCTTCCTTACCATGTTAACTTTCACAATATCAACAGTCAACGCGACAATTGACCAAATTGACAACCGTTTACATTAGAATTTACTAAGTTGACATAAGACTTACATGTTCATACAGACAGACACAGACAGGGCTGGATGGACTCGGCTGATAATGCAGATCAAGAATATATATAATTGGTATGATTGGATGTTTGCACCGGTCTATTACATATATTTGCATACAATTATTGATCAACACGTTCATACTAGCAGAAACACACACAGACACAAATTTGTAGACACTTACCTGTATTTTTTTGTTTACACTAATGTAAACGTGACAAGTTTGTCTCACTTATTAATTTTCACTTTACAATACACATATATGTATGTTTATAATATTAGATTTTTAATATTTATACATAAATGTGTCGTTAAATGACGTTAAAAAGCGAGCTCACAACATTAGCTTTGGCACAAATGAAAATATGTAAGAATTAAATCAAAAACGAAGCGTGTCAACCTACCGTGCTTCCACACATATAATTATGCGAACATTTTTACACCAAAAGTTAGTTATATGCAAGACGATATATTAGCAAGTCGGCTTTCAGTGAAAAATAATTCTATCAAATTAAAATAATGCGTATTGTAAAATATTACTTAAATTGTGTAATTATAAAATAATAATAGTTCCTTTAATTGTGTAAAGAATTCAATAAATTTGATCTTCATCTGTTACCACAGTGTGCAAACAAGGAGAATGGAAATAACAAAGCGCATCATCAAAAATAACTGTTGTTTTTCATTCATGTATTTTCAGTTGCCACCATTTTGGCATTTTATGAGTGTGTGACGATCGAATATTAGATCTATACATACAATACATACATATGTATATACTTATATATGTATATACTTATAATTTTTCGTCAACTACATATATCAGTCGACGAGAAAAAATTCCATAGAATTTAAATAATATCAGTCGTCGTAAACATAAAACAATTATTATGGTCATGTAGAATTCACATTTTTTATTATAGGTATATGTATTTATGTACATACAACATACATACTTGCGTACATATGTATGGATATTGTAAAAAGAACTTATTCTCCCACATTCGTCCCACAAAACCAAAACTACAACTACAATAAACAAAACAACAGTTAATTTTATGTATTCTTTATTATTTTTGTGCTGGTGTTATATAAAACTCCCTATCTTCATGGAATACTCCATCGTTGCAGGATGGAGGATTGGAAGAGTGGCTGCGCGCTGCGGTTTGGGCTGGTGTGTGGCTGCACCCTGCGGCCTGGGCTGGTGCGTGGCTGCAACCCGCGGCCTGGGCTGGTCCATGGCTGCACGCTGCGGCTGGTGCGTAACCGTACGTAGCTGTAGGCGGTGCGTGGCTGCATGCTGCAGCTGAATTTGCTGCGTGGCTGCATGCTGGAGCTAGCAGTGCTGCGTTGCTTTGCCCCTGCTGTTGTACTTGCCATCCCTGGCAGCATTGCCGGCATTGCCAATGGCATGCGCAGTGGCAACCAAAATCTGGTTGGCCCCAGTAAGCACCGCCACCGCCACCGAAATTGCCACGCCCGCGGCCGCGTCCACGACCGCGATAACCGCCGCCTCTCCAGGGATCATCTTGTACCCAGCGCTGAAAATAAATAAATATATAAATAATAAATTTATATTTTAAACAGATTTTAAACTTACCCAGTTGTGTCCTCCTCGTTTAAACATTTCGTCACGAATGATCGTAACTGATATTTTGTTAGCACTGGTAAAAAATAGTATCGATACAACGTATATATATCGATAAGCATTATATGCGATTATTAAATGTCACTTATTAATAATAATGAATATAAATGTTTTCAAATATAGTAAAATAATACAATAGAATTGATTTTTTTACAATCAACTGATTTATAGAAACATTAAATATTTATAAAATTTAATAGACAATTATTTGGCAGTGTTGTTAAACTCTAATATGAGTGCTAAAAAATGAGGGTTACGCAACTATTAGTTTTTTATCGAGCATGTAGTATATGTAAACAGAAGCTTGTAGCTACAATCACTCAAAAAATTCGTACGGAAATATGTTATTGGCCGTCACAAAAACACAATTTGACATTTTGAAAATGTTTGACATCGAAGTCAAATATTTACATGAATCTATTGCAATTAAATTTGAAATGAAGCAAATTAATATAAAAATGTTACAAACATATACTAAATGTTACAAACTTAATACATAATAAAAAGGAAAAAATTTATGCGCGAGTCGCCTGCGGTATTGAACCCCCGCCGACAGTCGCAAGAGCCAACGACTCTAGCCACTAAGCCAACGAGCTGTTTGTCTATTCTTTGCTAAATTGCAGCTTCGTTTGCAGAGCTGTAATTATCCTTACATGTTCTTTTAGTTCATTCTGTTGTTAAACTAAGATGAAAAAATTACCAAAAGGAATTATTTCGGATATGTGATATGATGAATCGTTTGCAATTAAAAAAAAAAACAATTTAAACTGCTACAAATATTATAAAAATAAAATAAACTGGAAGCCGTTCACTTTATTCGAACCTGGAACTTCCGCGTAAGAGTCAGACACTCTAACCACCGAGCCAACGACACTACTTTGGGGAGCGCTCTATATTGCAATTATGTTTACAAGGCCGCGACAGCTCTTACATGCCTCACCGTTGCAGTTTTTCTTAAAACTCACATAGGAAAATATGTGTAGATTAAAAATGTAATATCTTGGCAAAACGAATTATCCCCGATATGACCTATATACCAAAAGTTGCATAATTTCAATAGCTATGATATATTGAAAATATACCAAAATCGTAGGCGCCGTTTTCTTATTAATTGCATAAATGTGCAAACACACTAAAATTCACATAAAATTTTGATACTGTAATATACGACTTAATATTATAATAACTTTCAAACGAGTTAACGGATTTGGATTATTGAGGTACCAATCGATCCGTAGTTAACATTGGCATCATATAACATTAAATTTTTCTCTCATTAGGCACTAACGGGCCCACCAGCTCCAATCTAACAGGTGATACCTCGACAGGATTTTTTTACGGCACCAATCGGAAAACGCTATATTTTGTCAACCCGAATTTTGCCTGATAAGTGTTATATATCAAAATTTGCGCAATGTCTCCACGCTTTAGAATAACTAATCAAAAATATAAACTTAAGGACTCAATTTTTTGCAAATTCACAAAAAGTAAAAAAAAAAAAATTAATTATGTAATTTTTACATCATGTAATAATCTTACAGAATTAGTTTAGACTTATATTAAAGCTATTTTGATAACCTTTCGAGTGATGTAAAAAAAATTTTCATAGGGTCTATGGTTTGGCCGCAGTTTTCAATTGAATTTTCAACTATTCTAGCTTTTTCCCGCCAAACTAGCGGTTTTTCAAAAAAGTTGTGGAACAAACGTTTCTTAGATTTTTGGAAGTAACACGCTCAAGAAAATTCATTCCGATATTTTAAAGATTGGTCCAGACAAACCAACACACAAGATTTTCATCTCAGCTCGATGACGTCATCAAAATTTTAAAATTCCAATATCTTTGGAATGGATAGTCCGATTTGGGTGAATGAAGTACCGTTCGACGCGTGTTCAACTCTAACAACTATCTACATTTCAAAATTGGGGCTTTATGCTCCAACCGAAGCTCCACATTCAAACGTGCAAAGTTTGACAAAGATATGCAAACGGCTATATCTCGAAAAATATCTGACAGATCGGAGATTATAGTATGTCATATTAAAACCACCGGAATTACCTTTCGAATGATATATAACACATTGCGATCGGTTCAGCCGATCTCTATATCCAATATTGCGTGTATATATAGCTAGTGGCCTGCAGCCCAGCAAACTTCACTACGTGTGAGTTTTTGGGGTCTGCTTTCGTCACTAGCGCGGACTGCCGTCCGCAGTGATATACAAACGACCATACTCCTACCCATTCGCATACGAGACCGAGGTCAATAAACAAATTGACGAAATGCTGAAACAAGGTATCATACGCGAAAGCGATTCCCCATATTGCAGCCCCTTATGGATCGTTCCAAAAAAAACAGATGCTTCAGGTAAAAAGAAATTTAGATTGGTGGTCGACTATCGTAATTTAAATGAAATTACTATAAATGACAAATTTCCAATTCCGAATATGGATGAAATATTGGGCAAGCTTGGCAAATGTCAGTATTTCACGACAATTGATTTAGCAAAAGGTTTCCATCAAATCGAAATGGACCCTAAATCGATACCCAAAACCGCATTCTCAACGAAGCATGGCCATTACGAGTACACTCGTATGCCTTTCGGGTTAAAAAATGCCCCAGCAACATTTCAACGTTGCATGAACTTTGTCCTGAAAGACCTCATTAACAAGCATTGCCTTGTATATCTGGATGACGTCATCGTCTACTCCACGTCTCTTAATGAACACCTAGACTCACTGAGAAAGGGTTTTGAGAAACTTCAAGAGGCAAATTTAAAACTTCAATTGGACAAATGTGAATTTCTAAAGAAACAAACTGATTTCTTGGGACATACTATAAGTCCTGAAGGCATACGACCGAATAAAGATGAAATCAAAGCAATAGAACAATTTCCAATACCAAAAAGCTCAAAGGAAATTAAATCGTCTTTAGGTCTTTGTGGCTATTATCGAAAGTTCATTCCAGACTTCGCTAAAATAGCAAAACCCATGACTGTCTTCTTGAAAAAAGGAGCAAGAATCGACACTAAAAACGAAGAATATAACAAATCTTTTGAGAAACTGAAAACATTAATCATGAGTGACCCAATCCTCATTTGCCCTGATTTTACAAAAACGTTCCAAGTTACTACTGACGCTAGTAATTTTGCAATAGGAGGCGTGTTATCACAAGATAACAAACCCGTTAGTTTTGCAAGTAGGACTCTTAATGATCATGAACAAAATTATAGCACAATAGAAAAAGAATTACTAGCAATTGTTTGGGCAACAAAATAGTTTCGTCCGTTTTTATATGGAGTCCCTTTTGATATTCTAAGCGATCACAAACCACTCGTTTGGTTGAACAACATTAAAGAACCTAATATGAAATTACAACGTTGGCGAATAAAACTCAGCGAATACAACTTCAAAATAAAGTTTTTGGAAGGAAAACTAAATTACGTAGCAGACGCTCTCTCTCGTGTTAAACTAGAAGAGAACATGGTAGGAGAAGAGGAAGAAGAAGAAAATATTTCAACAGCGGCAACAATTCACAGCGCATCAGACAGTAGCGAAAATTATATTCAAATCACAGAGAAACCTTTAAATCACTTTGCGAGACAAATTGAATTTATAAAAGATACCATAGATCAAGTAGACATTGAAAATTACTTCACTAAAACAAAATTAAAAATCAAATACACAGAAATTACAGATTCAAAGGCAAAAGATCTCCTTTTGAAATATTTTCTAAATCACACAAGCGTAATTTACATCGAAAATGACAAAGACTTTTTAATTTTTCAAAAAGCATATCAAGACATTATAAACCCACACAGTAACTTAAAAATCCTAAAAACCATAATAAAATTAAAAGATATTAAAACCTACCCCGAATTCAAAGAATTAATTATCACTCAACATGTTAAATTGTTACATCCAGGTATAGAAAAAATGACCCGACTTTTCAAAGAAACTCATTATTTACCAGACTACCACAAATTAATTCAAAATATCATTAATGAATGCGTGACTTGCAACCTTGCAAAGACAGAACACAGATCCACGAATTTAACTTTTGAACTAACCCCAGAAATAAATAATCCTAGAGAGCTTTATGTTATAGATTTCTACGCAATCGATAACGAACAATATTTATCATGCATAGACGTATATTCCAAGTTTGCATCACTTATAAAAAAAAATAGTAGAGATTGGTTAGAAGCTAGACGTTCCCTTACTAGAATTTTTAACGACATGGGAAAACCACAAAAAATAAAAGCAGATAAAGACTCAGCATTTATGAGCAATTCCTTAAAATTATGGCTGAACACAGAAGAAATAAAACTTGATGTCACTACAAGTAAAACAGGAATAGCGGACGTAGAACGTCTCCATAAAACTATTAATGAAAAAATTCGAATTATTAATACAGATAATAATCGGGAAAACAAAGAGACTAGAATGGAAACGATCCTATACACTTACAACCATAAAACGAAACACAACACAACTGGACAGACACCAGCTTACATATTACTTTACGCAGGCACACCCTTTTACAATACCCAACTGATAAAGGAAAACAAAATAAACAAATTGAACGAAAAAAGGCAAGATTATGAGATTGACACAGAATTTAGACAAGCACCGTTAACACGTTCAAAATCCAAGAATCCGTTTAGAAAAACTGGCAGAATAGAACAACTAGATGACAAACACTATATCGAAAACAACAAAGGACAGAATATTGTCCACTACAAAGGTAAATTCAAAAAGAAAAAAAATCTAATGACAGTAAATATTTACAGGCAACAGACACTTCCCACTCATCGGACTCACAATAATCTTGATGGCAACTATGACTACATTGACAACAGCAGGAACTATAGAAATTAATCCAATCGAAAATAACCAAGGATTTATCTTGTTCGAATCAGGAACAATACAGATCCCCATAGCATTTATAAACCATTGTCTCACAATTAATATAACACAAATTGAAGAAACATTTAATAATCTGTTAAAAGAAAGTTCAAAGTTCAATAATGTCCCACAAATTAATTATTTAATTCAAAAACTAAACAGAGAAATGAACGGCATTCGCTTGACAAAACGAAACAAACGAGGACTATTCAATTTTGTAGGTTCAACACACAAATATCTTTTTGGCACTTTGGACGAAGACGACAGACAACATATCGAACAGCAAATTAATACGCTAGCGCAAAATACCATACAAGTCAGCAATCTAAATCACATCATAGACAGTCTTAATGACGGCATAAAAATGATCAATAACCAAAGTAAAGCTATACAGACAGAACAAAAAATTAACCTTTTAATATTTAACATTGAGCATTTCACTGAATATATCGAAGACATCGAAATGGGTTCACAACTCACACGACTGGGAATTTTCAACCCTAAGTTACTCAAACATGACCAACTTGACAACATTCATTACAAAAATCTCATGGACACAAAAACCTCTGCCTGGTATAACACAGCCACTAATGAGATATTCTTAATGTCTCACATTCCCACTAACACAATTGAAAAATCAACTTTCTTAATCACACCATACCCTGACGATAATGGACAAATTATCAGTGAAAATACTGCAGGCAAATTTTATTTACACAATAATTATGTTATAAACACTCTTACAAAAAATATTATTAAAGACCATTGTATTGTTAATATTATAAAACATGAAACACCAACTTTCACTTTCCAAAAATATCGTAAGCAACATTACATTCAATATATCAAACCAAACATATTAATTACATGGAATCTGACCCGAGAAAAACTTGATCAAAACTGTAATAGCCAAGAAATTTACATTGAAAATAATAAAATTATTAAAGTATTTAATTGTACTGCAGAACTTAAAGAAGTTTCAATATCAAATAGCATTCAACAATACACAAATCTAATATTTACTGAACATAATGTAACTAAAATTGAACCAATGTCACACATAGAAATTAAGGAAATGATTTTGTTTAGTAATAAGAACTACACGATTTATAAAAATCTATTAATGATCATTTTATTCACAATAGCCATAAGTTGCATATTTTATATCTACAAGAAATGCAAAACAACACCAAATAATATCATAATTAAATACTTAAAACCAAAGACAACCAAGATAAGCCAAACAATTAACAAAGAAATAGAAAATGAAACTAATTTAGAAACAGTTGCAGAAGTGATCACCATTGAAACCCCAACACCACAATTATATCCAAACATAAACGCTTGAGGACAAGCTTAAATCTAAGGGGTGAAGGAGTGACATACCTGCCATAGTAACATAACAAATCCGTAATTAAATCAAACGATCTTTTGCAAATCTTCACTTTCCAAAAGCTTATCTAAGACACATTACTTTTCAAAGCTTATCAAAGACACACTACTTTTCAAAGCCTATTAAAGAACCTCAAATGTAAACTTGTAGAACTCAAATGTAAACTTCTAGAACTCAAATGTAAACTAACAGAATCAATATAAGTAAACAATTGAAAAACAAAGAGCAGCAGAGCTTTGAAGGTTTGCTGTGCCGAGATAACAAATCTTGTAGCTAGTTTTTAAGATATCTTGAACCAATAAAGAACATGAATATAAAACTAAAATAAATCAATATTTTTTTTATTGATAATTAATTGATGAACAGTTAATTATATATTGTTGTCAGTCTTTCTACTATTTGTTGTCGTGTAATCTAAGTAGGCACTTGCACACATTTTCAATGAGTTGATAATCATAAAATTGTCTTATCTAAATACAAATAATAAAATTAAAAACTAAATATTATGATACATTATTTAATATAAATTTATTTTAAAAAATCAATTTTTAAAATTTTCTCTATAAAACTTTTACTCACAATTTGACATATAATTTACTAACTTTTCACATCTGTAAAAAAAATCTTTTTAACCGAAAATTCTTAATAAATTCTACATATATACTATATGCATGTGTACATTCATAAGTATATCGTATAGCGTTATGTGGTTACATTTATAGTGTCGGCATTGCGATGACAACAACGATGTCGCGTCGTCGATTGCGACAATTATAAATCACGTATACGGCATGAATGGGCAGCTCCTCAAATTTATTAACCATCCAAAGTCGCGCCAAATGATTGTATGATATATCATTCAATTCAAAATATTATAATACAACAGCTTTGGCATTTTGACAAACAGAATATCTAATTAAGTATAAATACGTTATTTATATGCTTATTTAAAGAAATTTAATATTTACCACAAGGTGACAAGTCCGAGTAGCTGGGATACCTGAGTATTCCATTAATATTAGTCCAGTAAATAGTTGGACGTTGGCAATGCCGTCTGGAGAGTCTCACTGTCGTTTAGAGTATGAAATTGTGGTGGCGTTGTCTGCGTAGCAAGCACTTGATATGCTTTTGCTTCCAGTTGCCCGTATATGGATCACGCAACACACCGAAGGAACACTCGAAGACGCCAACGCTTCTGTCTGTTGTGTGCAACGTGCCGCAACAAAGCACCACGACCTGACGTAGGCATCAATGCGTGCCTGTTGTTTGGTACTAATTAAGGCATTTACAACTTCTTCTGCTGATGTACACTCCAAATCGCTGCTGCGATCGTCTGCTATCACTTTCAGCTGCAAGACGGCGTCGTTCCACAAGTCCGTTGTTTTCAGACTTAGCGTGTTGAGCTTTTCAAAGAACCATTTAACAAATTTTCGCTTCATTCCATATGCTGGAAAATCCTTTTCATTGTGATCGGTGTCGGTTGTCGTGATAGGATTTGCATTTTCAGCATTTTCTGCAGTTGTTGAAAACTGTCGATCCCAATATTCAGTCACTTTAATTATTAAATCTACTTTGTGAATTCCGTTGAAGTGCCCGGCTGTCTGGCGTGTAAATACTTAAAAAGTAAATCCCTCGTTATGTGGTGTTTTTGCAGCAGTGTGTGTATATCCCTTATATACACCGTAATATAGCCAAACGCCAAACATTAACAATAATTATAAAACCAATACCAATAATACCAATACCAATAATACCAATACCAATAATACCAATACCAATACCAATAATACCAATTCTAATAATACCACTACTAATCGATTAACCTCGGCAAGGCGCACAGTTTTCCAACAACAGTTTAAGAGTTGTCCAGCACTGACAAACTGAGTGATAACTATTATTAAATTAATTATACCCTTGCAGTGGTATTATAATTTTGTCACGAAATGTGTAACGCATGAAAGCAGACATTTCCGACCCTATAAAGTAAATATATTCTTGATAAGCATCAACAGCCGAGTCGATGTAGCCATGTCCGTCTGTCTGTCTGTCCGTCTGTTTCTATGCAAGCTAGTCTCTCAGTTTTAGAGCTATCTGGATGAAACTTGGTACAGATCAGTCATTTTGCTGCGGCAGTAAATGTAGGAACTGGCCGGATCGGATCACTATATCATAGGAACAATCGTTCGAAAATCATACTTTTGTATGGCAAACTTTTTTATTTTTCAACAGACTTTAACCAAACTCCCAGATTATGCATTTGGTCATGTCTTGAATATCCTTATTAATTTTGGTTTAATGCATCAGGGCTCTGCAAGGGTCTTGTCTTGCAACAGATCGTTGCAAAGTGTTGGCTGATTGCTCCAATTTTCTAACTGAAGTATATGCACGCCGAGCTGCGTGCTCTGTAGTGTTTCGTCCTTGTTCGTTTGCCCGATAAACTGGGTCTTGTCTGGCAATCGATCTTGGTAACAATTCGATCTTTGTTCGAGAAGATTTTAGCGAATTACAGTCTGTGAAGATGGTAAACTTTCTGCCATGTAAATAATGACGAAAATGTTTAACAGCGTTCACCACAGCCAACTCATACGTTGTGGTAGTTTCAGTAAAATATTCTATTACATATGGCTTATTGTCAATTCTGTGCAACAGTATAGCCCCATATCCAACAGCGCTTGCGTCCGTGTGCAACTCTATTGTATACTGTGGATCAAAAATTGTCAACACTGGCTTATCCGTAAGGATACGGATGATCGCTGGACCGAGCGCGTTACAGCCGGCACCAAGTGATCGGGACCCGGAGCAAACATGGATAGCCCGATTTGTGCAGGAGGAGCTAGCTAATCTCGCGTATCGCTGAGCACGTCAGCGTCCTGAGGGACAGCCGTCCCATCAAACAGCGCTACTATCCCACTAACCCGGCAATACTGAAGATTATCGATGACCAAGTCGACAAGCTCTTGAGGGACAATCGGATCGAGTCATCAATGAGTCCTCACAGCGCACCGATAGTTCTTGTTGGCAAGAAAAACACCAAATCAGTGCCTGATGCGTACCTATTGCTACGCATAAATCACATCCTGGAAAAGCTTTGGAACGCAAAGTTCATCTCGACGTTGGAGCTGAAAAGTGAGTATTGGCAGAAACCAATGGCACCAGCGAGTCGCGAGTGCACTGCATTTACTGTCCCCGGCCGGGGATTATACCACTGGAAAGTCATGCCGTTCGGACTACACTCCGCACCAGCAACGTTCCAGCGCACACTAGATGGAGTCATCGGACCGTATATGGAGCCGCACGCATTTGCGTATCTGGACGACATCATCGTCATTGAAGCTTCTTTCGAGGAACATGTCCGAAATCTGCGCGAAGTTTTCAAAAGGCTGAGGAAGGCGAATATCCGGCTCAACAGGGAACAGGAGCCGTAGATCGTTGCTGGCCACAGCAACGAGCATACCGTGAAGGACCCGGAGCCGCAGATCGCGGCCGCCGGTCACAGCAACGTTACCGTCAGTGCCTCGCCCGTGGAACCCTTTACGCCCACCTGGTCAGCATCCGTGCAAGGGATCGACCTAAGTCCAGAGACTCTGGCTTTGCTGGCGCGGTTCACCGAATTCGAGACGGAGGCACTGGCGGGTATCCATGCTAAGGTGCTGGTCCCATAACCGCCTTAAAGGATGCAGGCGAGGAAGTACCGGCGCATTCGGGTCGACTCCCACGCATGGTGCATCGCTGCGTCACTCCACCAGGCGGGCGCACTCAGCCAGCGGAGATCGTCCCAGTCGACAACGAGGTGGTGATCATCAGCGACAGCGAGGAACCCCCGACAATAAGCGTCTCGCCGGTGCGCATCATTGATGACCCTCCCCCGCCGTACGGCTCATGGAAAACGGAGGCTCCGCCGACATACGAGGAGGCCTGTGGGCTCATCAGCCGATGCCAAATCACATAGGGCTTATTAGGACGAAGTCGGTATGGCACTCACTACCCCGACTTCTCCGACATTAGCTCGGATGAAGATGGATGAGCCACACCTCACCTAGCCGATCCGGTGGCCGTTGATCACGAAGAGCCCTCTACATCTGTCAGCCGGGGGGCGGGTCGACTCCGTCCGGATCAACACCAGGAACCAGGTCTCTGCTTGGCTTCGCCGGGAAAATGGAGAGAGTGTGATGGCCCGTAATCACGCGAAAAAAATTTAAGCGGCAACGAATTAGAGTAGCACCCTGTACTGCCCCAGGGTAAACCACACAGTCAGTCTCCCCACTATTAGGAATGGCACGTTAAATCATATAATTAACAAAAACTGTATCACAAAATTGGTCTGCGATTAATCGAATCGTTAATCGATTATATTCTCAATTAGTCGCAAAACTAACAAAAACCCGGCAAGAAGACTATTTTCCTAAGATTATGGTACCAAACTTTAGCTATTGTTTCTACTTTCCCAATTACATAAATACAAATTTATCAGTTATGTATTTGTTAATTGCTGTTGGTATCAAATGGATTTTGCATTACATATTTACATGTAAAAATATCAAAAATTGGTTGTTGTTTAAAAAATCATTTGATTAATCGATTCATTTCATTATTCTTCGATTAATTGCAATTAATAATCGCTCGGCTATAATTAATCATATGATTCAATAATCGAATTATGAATTATTTGACAATAATAATAGAAAATAATAATATAATAAAGAGAAAAAAGACTGCAAACTTTACAACTTAGTTATTGCATTGTATCAATTTTTACAAAATTTTACAGTTGTTGGCACTGAAAAACATCGATAAGCTTGTGGTATTTGCTTATTCAGACTCCATTTCAATACGAACAAGTATATGGCATATTAGAGAACGGCGTGGGCAAATTGAGTTATCGATATTTACATCGGGAATAATATCAGATAGATAACTCACAAGGACTGGCTTTGAATTGTACTTTATGCATTTATTGTATTGCAAATGTTAAGCAGTTTGCTGTTTTAATTATAATTATTTAATTGTTACGTTTAAATAGCTATACAATATTCTATCGATATATGATGGCAGGGCTGCATTACATTAAGGAGAGATCTCCTCTCTATTTCCTAAATCTCCAATTTGGGAATTTAGGTTGGAGCTAATTCCCACAATTTCAGATTTGCCTGTTTTCTTAATCACACTCTCGAGCAACTCAATACGTAATGGAATACTATTTGTATTTATTGGTATTTCTTCCTAGCGCTAAAGTTCATGAGATTACTTAAAATTAAAGCACTAGTCACATTGTATGACATTCATTTGGAATAATCACTTAACTTAAATTAGATTAAAAAGATTAAACACATTTTAAATTACCGTTAATTCTGTCTACTAATATTATCAAGTGTTTAATTATTGAATTTACATGTAAAATATCTATGAAAGGTGTGTCATTAACTTTATTATACCCTGTGGGGGTATATTAAGTTTGTTAAAAAAATTATAAAGTATATATATTCTTTATCAGCATCAATAGCCGAGTCAATAAAGCCATGTCCGTCTGTCTGTCACTCTGTCGGTCTGTCGGTCCGTCAGTCTGTCGGTCCGTCCGTATGAACGAAAGGATTTCAGAGATGGTAAGAGCTAGAAGCTTGAACTTGGTGTCCCAGCACTGGTAATTTTTGCAGGTAGATCAAGTTAATCTTTTTTTTTTGGATGCCACGCCCTCTTTGCCCACAAATTAAGTAAGAGTAAAAGTATAAAACAAGCAGTTTAGTAGCTCAAAACCCTCATAACAAGAGCAAAATAACAGCTAAAGACTTCACATTTAGCACACATGATAAATATTTTGTGGTCAATGTGTCCAGAAAATGTTATCACGATGCCACGCCCCCCTCGCCTACAAAACGGAAAGGCTTATAACAAGAGCAATATTACAGTTAGAGACTTCAGATTTGAGACACATGATGAATATTTTGTGGTCGATGTGTCCAGAAAATTGTATCGCGATGCCACGCCCCCTTCGCCCACAAAAATTAAAAAACGAATTACTAGAGAATTTCATCTGGAGTGAATTTGAGCGGGTTCCTGTAAGCCCACAGGGTATATTACGGTCGGGGTCCCGATTGTTCGGTTTGTTTTAAATTGTTTTGCACTTCTAATTATTTTCAGGCTATGTAGCAGATTATTCCATAATTTAACATCACATGCAAAGAAATGAGCATCGCAGCAGGAAAGCTTATTTCTTACCGTAATTAAGTTGTTTGTTCTTCTCGAGCCCGCAAAGTTTAACAGTCGATATAAGTAGTTCGGTTCTTTAGTAAAAATTATTTTGTGTAATAATATAATTGTCCTTAGGTCTATCCAGGATTTCAGATCAAGACCGAGTATTTGTTTGGCATATACTGAGATGTGATCAGTTTTCTTTTTATTAAATATGAACCTAGCAATGACGTTAAAAACAACATTAATCTTATGTTTACTTCTCGCGTCACATTTACCAAAAATTTCTACTCCAATGAAAAGTATTGAAGTCAGGTACGCTTTTGCTAATACTAGCTTGGTCTGTATTGGTAAAAATTCTTGAATAGTCCTTAATTGCCTCAACTGGCTAAAGGTTTTTGCAACTGCACAATTTACATGATCGCTTCAAGATAGAGTGCTATTGATCGCAAATCCGAGGTTTTGAGCTCGATCAACATATTTTATAAAACAGTTGTCAATTTGTAGCTTCGGTAAATCATTTTTTCGATATTCTTTTGTGTATGACCATTGTTTTCGATTTCGATGGGTTAACACAAAGACCATTCTTTTTAGCCCACTCACTGACTAGCTTGAGTTCCGAATTACACACATTTAGACATTCAACAAGCCAAACAGTCGGGACCCCGACCGTAATATACCCTGTGGACTTACAGGAACCCGCTCAAATTCACTCCAGATGAAATTCTCTAGTAATTTGTTTTTTTTTTTAATTTTTGTGGGCGAAGGGGGCATGGCATCGTGATACAATTTTCTGGACACATCGACCACATAATATTCATGATGTGTGCCAAATCTCAAGTCTCCAGCTACAAAACTGCTTTTGTTATGAGGTTTTTGAGTTGCAAGACTGCTTGCTTTATGAGGCTTTACTTAATTTGTGGGTGAAGGGGGCGTGGCATCGCGATACAATTTTCTGGACACATTGAGCACAAAATATTTATAATGTCTGCTAAATGTGAAGTCTTTAGCTGTTATATTGCTCTTGTTATGAGGGTTTTGAGCTACAAAACTGCTTGTTTTATACTTTTACTCTAACTTAATTTGTGGGCAAAGAGGGAGTGGCATCAAAAAAAAAGATTAACTTGATCTGCCTGCAAAAATTACCAGTGCTGGGACACCAAGTTCAAGCTTTTAGCTCTTACCATTTCTGAGATCCTTTCGTTCATACGGACGGACCGACAGACCGACGGACAGACGGACATGGCTATCGACTCGTCTATTGATGCTGATCAAGAATATATATACTTTATGGGGTCGGCCATGCTTCCTTCTGCCCGTTACATACTTTTAACAAACTTAATATACACCCACAGGGTATAAAAACATATAATATATTGGACAACTGACATACATCTGAAAATCGTCGGCATACATTTGGACATTACATTTAGACAAGACATTTGGTAAGTCATTTACATATATAGAGAACAATAAAGGACCAAGGACCGAGCCTTGAGGGACGCCACGCTTTGTTAATAGAAATGCTGAAGATTCTTCAGTCGTTACGACAGACTGACTACGTTCACTTAGGTAGTTTTTCATTAATTGGGTTGCCGTTGTTGAAAAATTATACATTTTATTCAGTTTTGTGCACAATATCCCATGATCTACTATTTTGAAGGCTTTACTGTAGTCCAACAGGGTGAGGAAGGTGACATGGCTCTCATTTAATTTCCTGCGGATATCTTCTGGTTTCTTGAGAATTGCCGTAGTACAGCTCTGCGAAATCCGTGTTGATTATCATTTAATAATGAGTTTCCCTCAAGAAAACAGATCATTTGCGAAGAGACAATATTTTCGAAAGCCTTGGACATAAAGGGTAGGATAGATATGGGTCTATAATCATTATTAGATTTTGGGATAGGCAATATTTTTGCTACTTTCCAGCTTTTAGGGAGCCTCGAACTCATCAGACACGTATTAAATATATGTGTGATATATGGGAGTAGCTTTAGAAGCAAAATTCTTAGAAATTTTGGGTCAATATTATCAAGACCAATTGCGTTTGATTTGATTTTTAATATCGATTTTAATACATCACAATGACTCACACAAGCAAAACTAAAATATTTATCACAGTTATTATACGGTAAAGAGTTTAGGTACGAGTTGCTTAAAGTTTCAGGTACTTGTGGCTATGATTGCACAAATTTCCTATTTAATTCATTGACGTCAATATGCTCTGCCTGCTCTGTACATTGTTTCCCCACTCCGACGTTCTTGATTTCTTTCCAGAATTGACTAGATGATTCTATATCGCTGAATTTGTTATGGTAGTAAGCTCGTTTAGCCGACTTGCATAGTTGTTGACAGACGCACGCAGACTGCTATACTCTCGGTGCCATGGCTCAGTCTTAAACCTTTTCCTTTTTTTATAAACCACGTCTCTCAGAGCAATATTTCTCTGAATTTCCGAGGTGAACCATGGTTTTAGTCGAGGCTTAATAAGCTTTTTAATTATTGGTATATGTTTATTGTACGGGTAATTAAAGTTATCTTGGAAAACATTAAATTGAGAGTCAACGTCCTGGAGGGAGTATATGATGCCTCAATTACATAGATTTAATTCATAGTCAAGTAGCGCATAGTTAATGTTTTTAAAGTCACGATAGGTTATGAAGAATTCGTCAAATTTTAGGTCTATTTTATAGGTCAAGAAGATGAGATCATGCTCGGATAAACAATATCAACACAGGAGTTCTCAAACAAGTACCTAAACTCTTCAATCTTTCTTGTCAAACTTTGCGCATTTATGTGACAAATATTTAAACCTCTCTTTTGGTTGGATAAAACTCTAAACATTGCATGGCTGCTGGAAATTGGATTATCTAGATTGAAAATCATAATAGAATAATTTTTGTATTTCGACCTGAATTAGAAGTGCACGCTTAAACACGTAATAGAAGAAACACACTATAATTACATAGTTAGCATTGTAATAAAATAAGAGTAAAACTAAATCTAAGGGTCTATCCATTTCTCTTAAGTTCAATTGATTATTGGCGAAATAAATTATCATCATTCTCAGAGGGGGTTACGGGTGTAGCTTCAGTTAAATTCATAGTGGAGAGCTGCGACTCCTTATCAGCAACAGCCGAAAGCTCTTGCTGAAGTGCATTGAGCTGCTGCATGCTCTCAATGCATATGACGTCATTGCTCTCTCCTCTCTTTACGTGAACGAGTGCACGACGTGTAAAGACAGCAGTGAGAAGCTTAGCCCGTTTTAAGGGCATTGCTTCTTTGAAAATTTCGTGTTTTTGCTCTGAAAGTTGTTCGTTCACATAAATGGGAGCCGGTGAATCAATGCCAATGTGATGCAGCGTTAGTTGTTGTTTTGATTCCCGGCGGTATTTACCAACAGCACGCATAAATGTGCTTTTTTCAAATGTCGTCTCGAATTTAATTATTATTACCGGGTCAACATTAGTGCGTGTGTTCTTTGGCGGCCTCATACGGAAAACTTCTTTGACTCGTGGCGGTGGAGTCAACTCCAAGTTGAAGCATGTGGAGTGGAACATTGCTTTGACATTTTCCCCTTGGGAAAAAGACACTCCATGTAAGCGAAGATCGCATTCTGTGTTCTTATTATGCTGAACCTCTGCTATTGATTTTAGCTGACCCACCTGGTCTTTCAGAGAGCGAATATCAGCCATCTCCCGCTCGAGCTGCTCTACACGTTGAGCCAGTAACTGCACATTACCATCCATTGTGATGAGTGAGCGCTGGTTTGTCAGGTCCAGTATCTTGTTCGGCAAGACATCATAACTATTACTAGCCTTTAGGTCATTCGATGTTTTTTCTCGTGTACGCTTCGCTGGTGGTGGTATCATTTTATCGGTCAGTATAATTTGTTATTGTTGATTTTGCCGTTTGATGTGCAAGAGTGTTGTGTTTGTGTGCTAAGTTGTTGAGCGTTTTTAACTTGAGCGTTTTTTCTTTACGCTTTGCGCTTTCACGGTGCTACCAAACAATTTTATTAATGTTTTTATCGCTGTTTTACACAATTTTTAAAATTATCTGCTAATTTGAATTGTTGCACAACGTTTACTAGTCGCGGTGACATAAATTGAGTATTTAATTTATCACTGCGGACGGCAGTCCGCGCTAGTGACGAAAGCAGACCCCAAAAACTCACATGTAGTTAAGTTTAGTAGGCTGCAGGCCACACGCAATATCGGATATAGAGATCGGCTGAACCGATCGCAATGTGTTATATATCATTCGAAAGGTAATTCCGGTGGTTTTAATATGGCATACTATTATCTCCGATCTGTCAGATATTTTTCGAGATATAGCCGTTTGAATATCTTTGTCAAACTTTGCACGTTTGAATGTGGGGCTTCTGTTGGAGCATAAAGTCCCAATTTTTAGATGTATATAGTTGGTAGAGTTTAATACGCGTCAAACTTCGTACTTCATTCACCCAAATCGGACTATCCATTCCAAAGATAATGGAATTTTAAAATTTTTTGTGACGTCATCGAGCTGAGATGCAAATCTTGTGTGTTGGTTTGTCTGGACCAATCTTTAAGATATCGGAATGAATTTTCTTGAGCGTGTTACTTCCAGAAATGTAAGAAATTTTTGTTACACAATTTTTTTGAAAAACCGCTAGTTTGGCGGAAAAAAGCTAGAATAGTTGAAAATTCAATTGAAAACTACGGCCAAACAATAGACCCTATGGAAAATATTTTTACATCACTCGAAAAGTTATCTAAATAGCTTTAATATAAGTCGAAACTAACCCTGTAAGATTAATACATGATGGAAAAATTACAAAATTTATATATTTTTTTTCTTTTTTTGAATTTGCAAAAAATTGAGTCCTTAAGTTTGTATTTTTGATTACTTATTCTAATGCGTGGAGACATTGCGCAAATTTTGATATATAACACTCAGTTTGGTGCCTTAACAAAATCCTGTCGAGATATCAGCTGTTAGATTGGAGCTGGTGGGGCCGTTAGTGCCTAATGAGAACAAAATGTAATGTTATATGATGCCAATGTTAACTACGGATCGATTGGTACCTCAATAATCCAAATCCGTTAACTCGTTTAAAAGTTATTATAATTTTAAGTCGTTTGTTACAGTATCAAAAATTTATGTAAATTTTAGTGTGCTTGCATATTCATGCAATTAAAAAGAAAACGGCGCCAACGATTTTGGTATATTTTCAATATATTATAGCTATTGAAATTACGTAACTTTTGGTATACAGGCCATATCTGGGATAATTCGTTTTGGCAAGATGTTACATTTTTAATCTACACATATTTTCCTATGTGAGTTTTAAGAAAAACTGCAACGGTGATACATGTAAGAACTATCGCGGCCTTGTAAACATAATTGTAAGTTAGAGCGCTCTACAAAGCAGCGTCGTTGGCTCAGTGGTTAGAGTGTCTGACTCTTACGCGCAAGTTCCAGGCTCGAATAAAGTGAACGGCTTCCAGTTTATTTTAATTTTATAATATTTGTAGCAGTTTAAATTGTTTTTTTTTTAATTGCAAACGATTCATCATATCACATATCCGATATAATTCATTTGGTAATTTTTTTATCTTAGTTTAACAACAGAATGAACTAAAAGAACATGTAAGGATAATTACAGCTCTGCAAACGAAGCTGCAATTTAGCAAAGAATTGACAAATAGCTCGTTGGCTTAGTGGCTAGAATTGTTGGCTCTTGCGCCTGACGACGAGGGTTCCAATACCGCAAGCGGCTCGGGCATAAATTTTTTCCTTTTTATTATGTATTAAGTTTGTAACATTTAGTATATGTTTGTAACATTTTTATATTAATTTGCTTCATTTCAAATTTAATTGCAATAGATTCATGTAAATATTTGACTGCGATGTCAAACATTTTCAAAATGTCGAATTGTGTTTGTGTGACGGCCAAAAACATATTTCCGTACGAATTTTTTGAGTGATTGTAGCTGCAAGCTTCTGAATACATATAGTACATGCTCGATAAAAAACTAATAAATGCGTAACCCCTTATTTTTTTAGCACTCATATTACAGTTTACCAACACTGCCTAATAATTGTCTATTAAATTTTATAAATATTTAATGTTTCTATAAATCAGTTGATTGTAAAAAAACCAATTCTATTGTATTATTTTACTATATTTGACAACATATATACATTCATAATTAGAAAGTGACATTTAATAATCGCATATAATGCTTATCGATATAGATTCGTTGTATCGATACTATTTTTTACAAGTACTAACAAAATATCAGTTACGATCATTCGTGACAAAATGTTTTACTTACAAAGTAACAGTGTCTTATGGAATTCCAAAAACTTCTGATATTTCCCAAAAAAAACCTCTACACGAGGTAAAAGTCTAGTGACGAAAGTTTTTTCAAACCCCAAAATTTCTGATATCAACTTTTGTGACGAACGGTATTAAATTTAATACGCGAATTATTCTAAAATGAAACAAAATTTGGCATTCGGCACTCCGCAAAAAGTTATTTTTAGGAAGAACGAAGGTAGACCTTTTTGCGTAATGTGCGGTATGCTAAATTTTGTTTCTTTTTAGAATAATTCGAGAATAATTAGAATAATTTGCGGTGGCGGCAACATATTTCGACACTCTACCAACAAAAAGCCAGACTTAAGCTCCGTTGAGTTTGGTTGGTACTGTTTTTACCAATTTATTAATCTTCTGATCAAGTTCTGAACAAGTTGATTTAATTTTAAATAATAATAATTGTTATATGGATGATAACTCATCGACTCAGCCGCTTCCTAGTAATAGGTAAGCTTCAGAATGTAATCTCATCGACTCCACTAACAATGGAAAATGCTTCTTGACAGAATTGCCGATATAATTACTGAGATTTTTTTTGGAATATGGACTACCCGAAAACAGAATTGTCAAACTTTGGTATTGCCTTTAAAGAGTATGGTATATTACTTATGATTGTCAATGTAAATTAGTCATATAAACATATTATTCAAATAGATTCGGAAAACTACGATGAAAATTTGGAGTTTTTAGACGCTTTACTTTAAAAAATTATAAGAGCCTATAAAGTTTTTGTGTAACAGGTCGAAGGAAATCTGGCAGACCCCATAAAGTGTATATGTTCTTGATTAGCATCAACAGTCGAGTCATGTATGACTGTCCGTCTGTCTGTATGAGCGCCTAGATCAGACATATAAGAGCTAGAGTCACTATAAACTGCACTTGTTATCAAATGTGGGCGATGGGGCCATTGCATCGCCAACTTGATCTGCGTGTGGCTTTCAGGAACTTGCATTCCAAATTCTCTAGCTCTTATAGTTGCTGAGATCCACGCGTTCAGACAGACGGACGGACGGACAGATGGACAGGTGTCAATCGATTGATACTGAACAAAAATATATATACTTTATAGGGTCGGAGATGCTTTGCTACATTCATTTGCAAAAATTCATTATACTCTTTTTGTCCATCCTTAATCGGCACAGGGTATAAAAATCGGCTACCATTTATAAGTAAACTGTATCCGTAAAGTGTTGCATACTTTTAATTGGTGTTTTTAGAATTTTTCGCTTAGAATTCCCAAACGGTTTAAGCGCAGAATTAATAAAATATCTACAGAAACAATCAAGGCGTTAGAAAACTTTTGTAAATAGATTTGATAATTTTTGGAAAATTTTTGTTTTGTATTTTTTTATACACTTTCATCTCAAGTCCACTAAGGAATGGAAAAATAGACTTGTACAAATGTATCTAATAGGGTTTTTTTTTTTTTTTATAAAAGTTAACTATTTATTTGTTATTCAACTAGCATACTGTTGTTGAGACAACTTCCACTAGAGCAGTGGTCGGCACCAACACAGTCATATGTTTTTTGCATTAGTGTGCGAATTAACAGAATTTTAACAGGCGTCAAGCATGTGCCGTTTCTTGCCCTTTATATTATTGATTCGCATCAAAACGGCTATATATTGGTTATAATGTGTATAAAAATGAATACTTTTTCAAAAAGTCCAACAACCATTTATTTTTCTGTGTATATAATGTAAAATTTGTCAAAATTGTGCAGCGTAGCATCACAATGCCTGATCAGAAGCTGATTCATTTTGCTTCGCCTCAACCTATGCGCGGTGCGCGTAGCGTGCCGACCACTGCACTAGAGTGAATGGTAAAGTTGTACTAGGCGCAGTGCGCACGTGTATTAGTGTATGGTAATCTGGTTCAACAGTCATCTGGGAAGCCATTATTGGTATCTTGAGGGGTATTGTCTCATGCTCCTTTGCGCTGCACGAAGCTCTTCGATGCTAATAAGTATTGTTGATAATGGAACACATCTCCATTAGACTGGCTGTCTGACAGGTTGGGCACCTGAGTAATGGGGACCTGATTCTGGGGTGTAGAGCGATTGGTTGTGGGACAGGCGGGTCATATAGCATTTTATCATCTCGTTGTAACTAGGCAGTTAGAGGGACCTAGTTGGTAGGTCCTGAGGGTGTATTCTTTTGAGCCTTATTTTCTTTTTCCTTTTGTACATTTTTCTTGCTAGCGAATTAGAGTGATTACGTAATTTTTTACAATAAATTTTGGATTGCCTATTAATGATATCCCCAACAAGCGGGATTTGCAGGTCTTTTGAGAGGTGGACTGTGCGAATGTACCATTCAGCTCCAGTGATTCCTCGTAATATTTTCGCCTGTATGACTCTGATTTTGGACAAGTGGCATCTGGCCGAGATTCCATAAACTTGTATGCCGTACCTCCAAATCGGTGCTAGAATGCATTTTTAAAAATCATTAAAAATGGGCAAAAAGGCTATAATGAATTTGTGTGAATTTGTGTCCGTCTGTATGAACGCGTCGATCTCAGCAACTATAAGAGCTAGAGACTTCAAATTTGGAATGTAGGTCCCTGAATACCATACGCAGATCAAGTTTATTTTTAATTTTCGATACCAAGTCCCGTTGGTTTTAAAATTGGAAAAATCACCATAACATAAGCAATGTTAAAGCTAGAGACTTGAGATTTGACGCACATGATAAAAAGTGTGGGCTTTATGAGTCCTGAAAATTTCATTGCGATGCCACGCCCCCTTCGCCCATAACTCGAAATAGCTGATAACATGAGCAGTTTTATAGGTAGAGACTTGAGATTTGGCACACATGGTAAGTATCCTACTCTCAATGTGTGCAACAAATTTCAGTACAATGGGATATTGAACTCAGAAGTTATTCAAGAAACAAATTTATGCAGCGCAGCAGATGCGTCGCAGCGCAGTAGCAGCGCAGTCGCTGCGCCGCGCCGACGATATAATGAACGAAAAGATTGGACTGTTGGATTTGGAAGCTTAGTTAAACTATTTTCCATTGGTAAAGGCAAATGGAAAACTCGTCCCTTTATTTTTTTTAATACTTCTGAGTGTGGTCGTTTTTTGTTATGACCACCCATCACAGTGTCCATGCGTGCAATTACTTGAAATGCTTTCGCCCGTTGAATAAAAATTTTTTCAAACTCATTTAGATTAGATATGCACTTCGGAACTGATTCAAATTCTAAGTTGTTAAGTAAACATGTAGGTGGCAGTGATCCATTTTTAAATTTTGTTAAGCAATATTGGCACATGCGTTGATTCATATAAAATGAATCTTCATTATCATCATAATGTTGTATTAAGTTTTGGAAATGTTTAGATCTATCCCACAGCACATCGGGAATTTCAAATAGCTTGTCTTTTCCACATAACTTTAAGCATGAAACACATGGGTAGGTCGGCCATACTCGTTTGTTTTCATTTTTGTGAAGAACTTCAAGGCTTTTTCATATTTATCCCAAATTTCATCTTCGTGATCAAATTGAAAGGAATTCACCTCAAAGCTACTTATTTTTAATTGAATGCCCTCAGCAGTTTTCGCAAGCTCATAAATATTTTCAGTAAGCAACCCGTTTGTTAAGTCATATACTTTCTGCAAATCCTTTCTAATTAAATAAATAAGTTTGCAAATTTGTCTTATGTTTGGAAAATGTGATGAAATACGTCGTAAATATAATAATACTGAGTTACAATTATTCTCGTCCTCATAACAAAAAGGTTGGTGACCCAATTTGTAAACTCGAATATTATTATTTTTATTTGAGCAGACATCGATATTATTGAAAAAATTTGGAATATCGGAATGTTTCAAAGTAATATAAACTGTAATAAATGATAAATATCGATCCCATGCCGTTTGTTTATCAAATTTACAGATTTCGGAGTTACACGTCCATTTTTCTGTAGTTTGTTGCTGAATTTCAAAAATATTTTCAATTTGTCCATGAGAATTCACTTCCAAAGTCGATTTTGAATTTAATGGATTATAAGATGCACTAACAAAATATAATTCTGAATGACGCGTATGCAATGCTGGACCAAACAGGGCCGAAAAGACTTTATTCGATGTTAAGTTAGCTTTTGTTTTAGCAGCTGTCAACTTTTCTTTCAGGACGAGAACGTTTTTACAAAATGAATTTACAACTGTATCTCTATGATGATAAATTTTATTTATATTTTTTTTAGCTTCAACAATATAATTACCTTCATTAAAATTAATGAAATTATTTACAAGCTCGTGGATATTTTTGTCTAGTTTAAACAAATTACGAAGTAAAATGAAATCAGAACTTTCACCCTTGCTATGTGAACCTAATTCATATTGCCTTTTAGGATTTTCGAGATTTTTTGATCTTTTTCGGTTAAAGCGATCTTTTTCAGCTTGATCAGAAAGTCTATACTGCCGCTGTTCTTCAGACTCTGAACTGCGACTTAATTGAGCTATTTTCCTATTTTTGTCCATTCTCTGCAGTCGCTGCTTTTTAGTCTCTAAGCTTCGCCTTCTTTGAGCTCTTTGTTTTTCATTTTCCACTCTCAGCAGTTGTTGCTCTTCAGTCCACAAACTTCGACTTATATGAGTTCTTTTCTTTTCTTTCTCTAATCTCTGAAGTGTCTGCTCTGTAGTCTCTAAGCTCCGATTTATTTGAGCTCTTTTCTTGTCTTTTTGTAATCTCTGCATATGTTTCTTTTCAGAGTCTAAGCTACGATATATTTTTTGTTTGGAATTAATCGTTTGTTTGCCTTTTCGGTTTAGGTATTCTACTCTTTTATTTTTATTTTTTAATGGTCGCCCGCTAGCCGATTTTCTTTCGAGCCCTTCAGATTTCTGATCCTCACTTTCTAACAATGTTCCTAAGGGGCTTTGCTCAAGTCTTAGTTCTTTCGTCTTTGTTTCAATGTCTACATCTTCAGTTTCCGATATACGTTTTCTTTTTAAATTTATTTGCTTTTGTTTTTTTAAAGGACGCCCTGCCATTTTAAACACAATATTGGTATATTTTAATTCTTTATATTTTAATAGTGATTTTTTCTATGTTCGATTTTTAAACTTTTCTTATTTGACTTGATTCTCTTACAATTCTGCTTTTTTGAAGTTTATATTGAATATAATTTGTCTTTTTTTTAATTTCAAATTAATTTAAAATGTTATTCTTGCAATTTACGATAACTTTAAAGGTTTTTTATTTAATTTTTCTTCTTGATGTATATATTTAAATTTGTTTTTAATTCTTACGTTTTTTTTTATTCTCTTTTTCAGTTTTTCCAATTTTCTTGATTATATTTTGATACTTTTATTAGTTAAAATCAATCAATTATTTTGTATCTTTTTTTTCTTTGCTGACTTCTGTTTTTAATTTTATTTTTTAAATTTTTTACGTTAAATTTTATTTTGATTTTCTATGCAAGTTGTCAGTTTTCTTATTCTTTCAATTATCGATTACTTTTAGAATCTTTTTTATTTATTTTTTTTCTTGCTTTTATTTTGTTTTTCAGTTTTCTTGATTATATAGTTTGACTCTTTTTTAGTATAAATCAATTTAAAAAATTTGATTTGGAATTTTCAATTTGGTTTTTTGTTTTTTTTTTTGCTGTCTTTTTTTTTTAATTTAATTTTTGAAATTTTTTATGTTAATTTTGCAAGTTTTTTGTCAGTTTTTCTTTTTTTCAAATTTATAATGACCATATATATATATATATATATATATATATATATATAATCGTTATTCTTTGTAGTTGCAAGATGCAACTACACGATGGTGCTTAATGTTATTTTTAAACTAAAAGTTAAAATGGCACGAAGGGCAAATAGCTAATTTATTTAGCTAAACTTTTAAATATTTTTATCTGAAAATGAAAAAGAAATAGAAAAAGTGTTAATTTTATTTGATTTTAAGAGAATAATTAAAACACTCACACGCAGATTCACACATATTGCTTCATATTATATGTAAAGGTGAACTTACACCTGTCGTCAACTATTGACAACCAATGTCAACTCAACTTCAACTGCTCAAGCTTCCTTACCATGTTAACTTTCACAATATCAACAGTCAACGCGACAATTGACCAAATTGACAACCGTTTACATTAGAATTTACTAAGTTGACATAAGACTTACATGTTCATACAGACAGACACAGACAGGGCTGGATGGACTCGGCTGATAATGCAGATCAAGAATATATATAATTGGTATGATTGGATGTTTGCACCGGTCTATTACATATATTTGCATACAATTATTGATCAACACGTTCATACTAGCAGAAACACACACAGACACAAATTTGTAGACACTTACCTGTATTTTTTTGTTTACACTAATGTAAACGTGACAAGTTTGTCTCACTTATTAATTTTCACTTTACAATACACATATATGTATGTTTATAATATTAGATTTTTAATATTTATACATAAATGTGTCGTTAAATGACGTTAAAAAGCGAGCTCACAACATTAGCTTTGGCACAAATGAAAATATGTAAGAATTAAATCAAAAACGAAGCGTGTCAACCTACCGTGCTTCCACACATATAATTATGCGAACATTTTTACACCAAAAGTTAGTTATATGCAAGACGATATATTAGCAAGTCGGCTTTCAGTGAAAAATAATTCTATCAAATTAAAATAATGCGTATTGTAAAATATTACTTAAATTGTGTAATTATAAAATAATAATAGTTCCTTTAATTGTGTAAAGAATTCAATAAATTTGATCTTCATCTGTTACCACAGTGTGCAAACAAGGAGAATGGAAATAACAAAGCGCATCATCAAAAATAACTGTTGTTTTTCATTCATGTATTTTCAGTTGCCACCATTTTGGCATTTTATGAGTGTGTGACGATCGAATATTAGATCTATACATACAATACATACATATGTATATACTTATATATGTATATACTTATAATTTTTCGTCAACTACATATATCAGTCGACGAGAAAAAATTCCATAGAATTTAAATAATATCAGTCGTCGTAAACATAAAACAATTATTATGGTCATGTAGAATTCACATTTTTTATTATAGGTATATGTATTTATGTACATACAACATACATACTTGCGTACATATGTATGGATATTGTAAAAAGAACTTATTCTCCCACATTCGTCCCACAAAACCAAAACTACAACTACAATAAACAAAACAACAGTTAATTTTATGTATTATTTATTATTTTTGTGCTGGTGTTATATAAAACTCCCTATCTTCATGGAATACTCCATCGTTGCAGGATGGAGGATTGGAAGAGTGGCTGCGCGCTGCGGTTTGGGCTGGTGTGTGGCTGCACCCTGCGGCCTGGGCTGGTGCGTGGCTGCAACCCGCGGCCTGGGCTGGTCCATGGCTGCACGCTGCGGCTGGTGCGTAACCGTACGTAGCTGTAGGCGGTGCGTGGCTGCATGCTGCAGCTGAATTTGCTGCGTGGCTGCATGCTGGAGCTAGCAGTGCTGCGTTGCTTTGCCCCTGCTGTTGTACTTGCCATCCCTGGCAGCATTGCCGGCATTGCCAATGGCATGCGCAGTGGCAACCAAAATCTGGTTGGCCCCAGTAAGCACCGCCACCGCCACCGAAATTGCCACGCCCGCGGCCGCGTCCACGACCGCGATAACCGCCGCCTCTCCAGGGATCATCTTGTACCCAGCGCTGAAAATAAATAAATATATAAATAATAAATTTATATTTTAAACAGATTTTAAACTTACCCAGTTGTGTCCTCCTCGTTTAAACATTTCGTCACGAATGATCGTAACTGATATTTTGTTAGCACTGGTAAAAAATAGTATCGATACAACGTATATATATCGATAAGCATTATATGCGATTATTAAATGTCACTTATTAATAATAATGAATATAAATGTTTTCAAATATAGTAAAATAATACAATAGAATTGATTTTTTTACAATCAACTGATTTATAGAAACATTAAATATTTATAAAATTTAATAGACAATTATTTGGCAGTGTTGTTAAACTCTAATATGAGTGCTAAAAAATGAGGGTTACGCAACTATTAGTTTTTTATCGAGCATGTAGTATATGTAAACAGAAGCTTGTAGCTACAATCACTCAAAAAATTCGTACGGAAATATGTTATTGGCCGTCACAAAAACACAATTTGACATTTTGAAAATGTTTGACATCGAAGTCAAATATTTACATGAATCTATTGCAATTAAATTTGAAATGAAGCAAATTAATATAAAAATGTTACAAACATATACTAAATGTTACAAACTTAATACATAATAAAAAGGAAAAAATTTATGCGCGAGTCGCCTGCGGTATTGAACCCTCGCCGACAGTCGCAAGAGCCAACAACTCTAGCCACTAAGCCAACGAGCTGTTTGTCTATTCTTTGCTAAATTGCAGCTTCGTTTGCAGAGCTGTAATTATCCTTACATGTTCTTTTAGTTCATTCTGTTGTTAAACTAAGATGAAAAAATTACCAAAAGGAATTATTTCGGATATGTGATATGATGAATCGTTTGCAATTAAAAAAAAAAACAATTTAAACTGCTACAAATATTATAAAAATAAAATAAACTGGAAGCCGTTCACTTTATTCGAACCTGGAACTTCCGCGTAAGAGTCAGACACTCTAACCACCGAGCCAACGACACTACTTTGGGGAGCGCTCTATATTGCAATTATGTTTACAAGGCCGCGACAGCTCTTACATGCCTCACCGTTGCAGTTTTTCTTAAAACTCACATAGGAAAATATGTGTAGATTAAAAATGTAATATCTTGGCAAAACGAATTATCCCCGATATGACCTATATACCAAAAGTTGCATAATTTCAATAGCTATGATATATTGAAAATATACCAAAATCGTAGGCGCCGTTTTCTTATTAATTGCATAAATGTGCAAACACACTAAAATTCACATAAAATTTTGATACTGTAATATACGACTTAATATTATAATAACTTTCAAACGAGTTAACGGATTTGGATTATTGAGGTACCAATCGATCCGTAGTTAACATTGGCATCATATAACATTAAATTTTTCTCTCATTAGGCACTAACGGGCCCACCAGCTCCAATCTAACAGGTGATACCTCGACAGGATTTTTTTACGGCACCAATCGGAAAACGCTATATTTTGTCAACCCGAATTTTGCCTGATAAGTGTTATATATCAAAATTTGCGCAATGTCTCCACGCTTTAGAATAACTAATCAAAAATATAAACTTAAGGACTCAATTTTTTGCAAATTCACAAAAAGTAAAAAAAAAAAAATTAATTATGTAATTTTTACATCATGTAATAATCTTACAGAATTAGTTTAGACTTATATTAAAGCTATTTTGATAACCTTTCGAGTGATGTAAAAAAAATTTTCATAGGGTCTATGGTTTGGCCGCAGTTTTCAATTGAATTTTCAACTATTCTAGCTTTTTCCCGCCAAACTAGCGGTTTTTCAAAAAAGTTGTGGAACAAACGTTTCTTAGATTTTTGGAAGTAACACGCTCAAGAAAATTCATTCCGATATTTTAAAGATTGGTCCAGACAAACCAACACACAAGATTTTCATCTCAGCTCGATGACGTCATCAAAATTTTAAAATTCCAATATCTTTGGAATGGATAGTCCGATTTGGGTGAATGAAGTACCGTTCGACGCGTGTTCAACTCTAACAACTATCTACATTTCAAAATTGGGGCTTTATGCTCCAACCGAAGCTCCACATTCAAACGTGCAAAGTTTGACAAAGATATGCAAACGGCTATATCTCGAAAAATATCTGACAGATCGGAGATTATAGTATGTCATATTAAAACCACCGGAATTACCTTTCGAATGATATATAACACATTGCGATCGGTTCAGCCGATCTCTATATCCAATATTGCGTGTATATATAGCTAGTGGCCTGCAGCCCAGCAAACTTCACTACGTGTGAGTTTTTGGGGTCTGCTTTCGTCACTAGCGCGGACTGCCGTCCGCAGTGATATACAAACGACCATACTCCTACCCATTCGCATACGAGACCGAGGTCAATAAACAAATTGACGAAATGCTGAAACAAGGTATCATACGCGAAAGCGATTCCCCATATTGCAGCCCCTTATGGATCGTTCCAAAAAAAACAGATGCTTCAGGTAAAAAGAAATTTAGATTGGTGGTCGACTATCGTAATTTAAATGAAATTACTATAAATGACAAATTTCCAATTCCGAATATGGATGAAATATTGGGCAAGCTTGGCAAATGTCAGTATTTCACGACAATTGATTTAGCAAAAGGTTTCCATCAAATCGAAATGGACCCTAAATCGATACCCAAAACCGCATTCTCAACGAAGCATGGCCATTACGAGTACACTCGTATGCCTTTCGGGTTAAAAAATGCCCCAGCAACATTTCAACGTTGCATGAACTTTGTCCTGACGTCATCGTCTACTCCACGTCTCTTAATGAACACCTAGACTCACTGAGAAAGGGTTTTGAGAAACTTCAAGAGGCAAATTTAAAACTTCAATTGGACAAATGTGAATTTCTAAAGAAACAAACTGATTTCTTGGGACATACTATAAGTCCTGAAGGCATACGACCGAATAAAGATGAAATCAAAGCAATAGAACAATTTCCAATACCAAAAAGCTCAAAGGAAATTAAATCGTCTTTAGGTCTTTGTGGCTATTATCGAAAGTTCATTCCAGACTTCGCTAAAATAGCAAAACCCATGACTGTCTTCTTGAAAAAAGGAGCAAGAATCGACACTAAAAACGAAGAATATAACAAATCTTTTGAGAAACTGAAAACATTAATCATGAGTGACCCAATCCTCATTTGCCCTGATTTTACAAAAACGTTCCAAGTTACTACTGACGCTAGTAATTTTGCAATAGGAGGCGTGTTATCACAAGATAACAAACCCGTTAGTTTTGCAAGTAGGACTCTTAATGATCATGAACAAAATTATAGCACAATAGAAAAAGAATTACTAGCAATTGTTTGGGCAACAAAATAGTTTCGTCCGTTTTTATATGGAGTCCCTTTTGATATTCTAAGCGATCACAAACCACTCGTTTGGTTGAACAACATTAAAGAACCTAATATGAAATTACAACGTTGGCGAATAAAACTCAGCGAATACAACTTCAAAATAAAGTTTTTGGAAGGAAAACTAAATTACGTAGCAGACGCTCTCTCTCGTGTTAAACTAGAAGAGAACATGGTAGGAGAAGAGGAAGAAGAAGAAAATATTTCAACAGCGGCAACAATTCACAGCGCATCAGACAGTAGCGAAAATTATATTCAAATCACAGAGAAACCTTTAAATCACTTTGCGAGACAAATTGAATTTATAAAAGATACCATAGATCAAGTAGACATTGAAAATTACTTCACTAAAACAAAATTAAAAATCAAATACACAGAAATTACAGATTCAAAGGCAAAAGATCTCCTTTTGAAATATTTTCTAAATCACACAAGCGTAATTTACATCGAAAATGACAAAGACTTTTTAATTTTTCAAAAAGCATATCAAGACATTATAAACCCACACAGTAACTTAAAAATCCTAAAAACCATAATAAAATTAAAAGATATTAAAACCTACCCCGAATTCAAAGAATTAATTATCACTCAACATGTTAAATTGTTACATCCAGGTATAGAAAAAATGACCCGACTTTTCAAAGAAACTCATTATTTACCAGACTACCACAAATTAATTCAAAATATCATTAATGAATGCGTGACTTGCAACCTTGCAAAGACAGAACACAGATCCACGAATTTAACTTTTGAACTAACCCCAGAAATAAATAATCCTAGAGAGCTTTATGTTATAGATTTCTACGCAATCGATAACGAACAATATTTATCATGCATAGACGTATATTCCAAGTTTGCATCACTTATAAAAAAAAATAGTAGAGATTGGTTAGAAGCTAGACGTTCCCTTACTAGAATGTTTAACGACATGGGAAAACCACAAAAAATAAAAGCAGATAAAGACTCAGCATTTATGAGCAATTCCTTAAAATTATGGCTGAACACAGAAGAAATAAAACTTGATATCACTACAAGTAAAACAGGAATAGCGGACGTAGAACGTCTCCATAAAACTATTAATGAAAAAATTCGAATTATTAATACAGATAATAATCGGGAAAACAAAGAGACTAGAATGGAAACGATCCTATACACTTACAACCATAAAACGAAACACAACACAACTGGACAGACACCAGCTTACATATTACTTTACGCAGGCACACCCTTTTACAATACCCAACTGATAAAGGAAAACAAAATAAACAAATTGAACGAAAAAAGGCAAGATTATGAGATTGACACAGAATTTAGACAAGCACCGTTAACACGTTCAAAATCCAAGAATCCGTTTAGAAAAACTGGCAGAATAGAACAACTAGATGACAAACACTATATCGAAAACAACAAAGGACAGAATATTGTCCACTACAAAGGTAAATTCAAAAAGAAAAAAAATCTAATGACAGTAAATATTTACAGGCAACAGACACTTCCCACTCATCGGACTCACAATAATCTTGATGGCAACTATGACTACATTGACAACAGCAGGAACTATAGAAATTAATCCAATCGAAAATAACCAAGGATTTATCTTGTTCGAATCAGGAACAATACAGATCCCCATAGCATTTATAAACCATTGTCTCACAATTAATATAACACAAATTGAAGAAACATTTAATAATCTGTTAAAAGAAAGTTCAAAGTTCAATAATGTCCCACAAATTAATTATTTAATTCAAAAACTAAACAGAGAAATGAACGGCATTCGCTTGACAAAACGAAACAAACGAGGACTATTCAATTTTGTAGGTTCAACACACAAATATCTTTTTGGCACTTTGGACGAAGACGACAGACAACATATCGAACAGCAAATTAATACGCTAGCGCAAAATACCATACAAGTCAGCAATCTAAATCACATCATAGACAGTCTTAATGACGGCATAAAAATGATCAATAACCAAAGTAAAGCTATACAGACAGAACAAAAAACTAACCTTTTAATATTTAACATTGAGCATTTCACTGAATATATCGAAGACATCGAAATGGGTTCACAACTCACACGACTGGGAATTTTCAACCCTAAGTTACTCAAACATGACCAACTTGACAACATTCATTACAAAAATCTCATGGACACAAAAACCTCTGCCTGGTATAACACAGCCACTAATGAGATATTCTTAATGTCTCACATTCCCACTAACACAATTGAAAAATCAACTTTCTTAATCACACCATACCCTGACGATAATGGACAAATTATCAGTGAAAATACTGCAGGCAAATTTTATTTACACAATAATTATGTTATAAACACTCTTACAAAAAATATTATTAAAGACCATTGTATTGTTAATATTATAAAACATGAAACACCAACTTTCACTTTCCAAAAATATCGTAAGCAACATTACATTCAATATATCAAACCAAACATATTAATTACATGGAATCTGACCCGAGAAAAACTTGATCAAAACTGTAATAGCCAAGAAATTTACATTGAAAATAATAAAATTATTAAAGTATTTAATTGTACTGCAGAACTTAAAGAAGTTTCAATATCAAATAGCATTCAACAATACACAAATCTAATATTTACTGAACATAATGTAACTAAAATTGAACCAATGTCACACATAGAAATTAAGGAAATGATTTTGTTTAGTAATAAGAACTACACGATTTATAAAAATCTATTAATGATCATTTTATTCACAATAGCCATAAGTTGCATATTTTATATCTACAAGAAATGCAAAACAACACCAAATAATATCATAATTAAATACTTAAAACCAAAGACAACCAAGATAAGCCAAACAATTAACAAAGAAATAGAAAATGAAACTAATTTAGAAACAGTTGCAGAAGTGATCACCATTGAAACCCCAACACCACAATTATATCCAAACATAAACGCTTGAGGACAAGCTTAAATCTAAGGGGTGAAGGAGTGACATACCTGCCATAGTAACATAACAAATCCGTAATTAAATCAAACGATCTTTTGCAAATCTTCACTTTCCAAAAGCTTATCTAAGACACATTACTTTTCAAAGCTTATCAAAGACACACTACTTTTCAAAGCCTATTAAAGAACCTCAAATGTAAACTTGTAGAACTCAAATGTAAACTTCTAGAACTCAAATGTAAACTAACAGAATCAATATAAGTAAACAATTGAAAAACAAAGAGCAGCAGAGCTTTGAAGGTTTGCTGTGCCGAGATAACAAATCTTGTAGCTAGTTTTTAAGATATCTTGAACCAATAAAGAACATGAATATAAAACTAAAATAAATCAATATTTTTTTTATTGATAATTAATTGATGAACAGTTAATTATATATTGTTGTCAGTCTTTCTACTATTTGTTGTCGTGTAATCTAAGTAGGCACTTGCACACATTTTCAATGAGTTGATAATCATAAAATTGTCTTATCTAAATACAAATAATAAAATTAAAAACTAAATATTATGATACATTATTTAATATAAATTTATTTTAAAAAATCAATTTTTAAAATTTTCTCTATAAAACTTTTACTCACAATTTGACATATAATTTACTAACTTTTCACATCTGTAAAAAAAATCTTTTTAACCGAAAATTCTTAATAAATTCTACATATATACTATATGCATGTGTACATTCATAAGTATATCGTATAGCGTTATGTGGTTACATTTATAGTGTCGGCATTGCGATGACAACAACGATGTCGCGTCGTCGATTGCGACAATTATAAATCACGTATACGGCATGAATGGGCAGCTCCTCAAATTTATTAACCATCCAAAGTCGCGCCAAATGATTGTATGATATATCATTCAATTCAAAATATTATAATACAACAGCTTTGGCATTTTGACAAACAGAATATCTAATTAAGTATAAATACGTTATTTATATGCTTATTTAAAGAAATTTAATATTTACCACAAGGTGACAAGTCCGAGTAGCTGGGATACCTGAGTATTCCATTAATATTAGTCCAGTAAATAGTTGGACGTTGGCAATGCCGTCTGGAGAGTCTCACTGTCGTTTAGAGTATGAAATTGTGGTGGCGTTGTCTGCGTAGCAAGCACTTGATATGCTTTTGCTTCCAGTTGCCCGTATATGGATCACGCAACACACCGAAGGAACACTCGAAGACGCCAACGCTTCTGTCTGTTGTGTGCAACGTGCCGCAACAAAGCACCACGACCTGACGTAGGCATCAATGCGTGCCTGTTGTTTGGTACTAATTAAGGCATTTACAACTTCTTCTGCTGATGTACACTCCAAATCGCTGCTGCGATCGTCTGCTATCACTTTCAGCTGCAAGACGGCGTCGTTCCACAAGTCCGTTGTTTTCAGACTTAGCGTGTTGAGCTTTTCAAAGAACCATTTAACAAATTTTCGCTTCATTCCATATGCTGGAAAATCCTTTTCATTGTGATCGGTGTCGGTTGTCGTGATAGGATTTGCATTTTCAGCATTTTCTGCAGTTGTTGAAAACTGTCGATCCCAATATTCAGTCACTTTAATTATTAAATCTACTTTGTGAATTCCGTTGAAGTGCCCGGCTGTCTGGCGTGTAAATACTTAAAAAGTAAATCCCTCGTTATGTGGTGTTTTTGCAGCAGTGTGTGTATATCCCTTATATACACCGTAATATAGCCAAACGCCAAACATTAACAATAATTATAAAACCAATACCAATAATACCAATACCAATAATACCAATACCAATAATACCAATACCAATACCAATAATACCAATACTAATAATACCACTACTAATCGATTAACCTCGGCAAGGCGCACAGTTTTCCAACAACAGTTTAAGAGTTGTCCAGCACTGACAAACTGAGTGATAACTATTATTAAATTAATTATACCCTTGCAGTGGTATTATAATTTTGTCACGAAATGTGTAACGCATGAAAGCAGACATTTCCGACCCTATAAAGTAAATATATTCTTGATAAGCATCAACAGCCGAGTCGATGTAGCCATGTCCGTCTGTCTGTCTGTCCGTCTGTTTCTATGCAAGCTAGTCTCTCAGTTTTAGAGCTATCTGGATGAAACTTGGTACAGATCAGTCATTTTGCTGCGGCAGTAAATGTAGGAACTGGCCGGATCGGATCACTATATCATAGGAACAATCGTTCGAAAATCATACTTTTGTATGGCAAACTTTTTTATTTTTCAACAGACTTTAACCAAACTCCCAGATTATGCATTTGGTCATGTCTTGAATATCCTTATTAATTTTGGTTTAATGCATCAGGGCTCTGCAAGGGTCTTGTCTTGCAACAGATCGTTGCAAAGTGTTGGCTGATTGCTCCAATTTTCTAACTGAAGTATATGCACGCCGAGCTGCGTGCTCTGTAGTGTTTCGTCCTTGTTCGTTTGCCCGATAAACTGGGTCTTGTCTGGCAATCGATCTTGGTAACAATTCGATCTTTGTTCGAGAAGATTTTAGCGAATTACAGTCTGTGAAGATGGTAAACTTTCTGCCATGTAAATAATGACGAAAATGTTTAACAGCGTTCACCACAGCCAACTCATACGTTGTGGTAGTTTCAGTAAAATATTCTATTACATATGGCTTATTGTCAATTCTGTGCAACAGTATAGCCCCATATCCAACAGCGCTTGCGTCCGTGTGCAACTCTATTGTATACTGTGGATCAAAAATTGTCAACACTGGCTTATCCGTAAGGATACGGATGATCGCTGGACCGAGCGCGTTACAGCCGGCACCAAGTGATCGGGACCCGGAGCAAACATGGATAGCCCGATTTGTGCAGGAGGAGCTAGCTAATCTCGCGTATCGCTGAGCACGTCAGCGTCCTGAGGGACAGCCGTCCCATCAAACAGCGCTACTATCCCACTAACCCGGCAATACTGAAGATTATCGATGACCAAGTCGACAAGCTCTTGAGGGACAATCGGATCGAGTCATCAATGAGTCCTCACAGCGCACCGATAGTTCTTGTTGGCAAGAAAAACACCAAATCAGTGCCTGATGCGTACCTATTGCTACGCATAAATCACATCCTGGAAAAGCTTTGGAACGCAAAGTTCATCTCGACGTTGGAGCTGAAAAGTGAGTATTGGCAGAAACCAATGGCACCAGCGAGTCGCGAGTGCACTGCATTTACTGTCCCCGGCCGGGGATTATACCACTGGAAAGTCATGCCGTTCGGACTACACTCCGCACCAGCAACGTTCCAGCGCACACTAGATGGAGTCATCGGACCGTATATGGAGCCGCACGCATTTGCGTATCTGGACGACATCATCGTCATTGAAGCTTCTTTCGAGGAACATGTCCGAAATCTGCGCGAAGTTTTCAAAAGGCTGAGGAAGGCGAATATCCGGCTCAACAGGGAACAGGAGCCGTAGATCGTTGCTGGCCACAGCAACGAGCATACCGTGAAGGACCCGGAGCCGCAGATCGCGGCCGCCGGTCACAGCAACGTTACCGTCAGTGCCTCGCCCGTGGAACCCTTTACGCCCACCTGGTCAGCATCCGTGCAAGGGATCGACCTAAGTCCAGAGACTCTGGCTTTGCTGGCGCGGTTCACCGAATTCGAGACGGAGGCACTGGCGGGTATCCATGCTAAGGTGCTGGTCCCATAACCGCCTTAAAGGATGCAGGCGAGGAAGTACCGGCGCATTCGGGTCGACTCCCACGCATGGTGCATCGCTGCGTCACTCCACCAGGCGGGCGCACTCAGCCAGCGGAGATCGTCCCAGTCGACAACGAGGTGGTGATCATCAGCGACAGCGAGGAACCCCCGACAATAAGCGTCTCGCCGGTGCGCATCATTGATGACCCTCCCCCGCCGTACGGCTCATGGAAAACGGAGGCTCCGCCGACATACGAGGAGGCCTGTGGGCTCATCAGCCGATGCCAAATCACATAGGGCTTATTAGGACGAAGTCGGTATGGCACTCACTACCCCGACTTCTCCGACATTAGCTCGGATGAAGATGGATGAGCCACACCTCACCTAGCCGATCCGGTGGCCGTTGATCACGAAGAGCCCTCTACATCTGTCAGCCGGGGGGCGGGTCGACTCCGTCCGGATCAACACCAGGAACCAGGTCTCTGCTTGGCTTCGCCGGGAAAATGGAGAGAGTGTGATGGCCCGTAATCACGCGAAAAAAATTTAAGCGGCAACGAATTAGAGTAGCACCCTGTACTGCCCCAGGGTAAACCACACAGTCAGTCTCCCCACTATTAGGAATGGCACGTTAAATCATATAATTAACAAAAACTGTATCACAAAATTGGTCTGCGATTAATCGAATCGTTAATCGATTATATTCTCAATTAGTCGCAAAACTAACAAAAACCCGGCAAGAAGACTATTTTCCTAAGATTATGGTACCAAACTTTAGCTATTGTTTCTACTTTCCCAATTACATAAATACAAATTTATCAGTTATGTATTTGTTAATTGCTGTTGGTATCAAATGGATTTTGCATTACATATTTACATGTAAAAATATCAAAAATTGGTTGTTGTTTAAAAAATCATTTGATTAATCGATTCATTTCATTATTCTTCGATTAATTGCAATTAATAATCGCTCGGCTATAATTAATCATATGATTCAATAATCGAATTATGAATTATTTGACAATAATAATAGAAAATAATAATATAATAAAGAGAAAAAAGACTGCAAACTTTACAACTTAGTTATTGCATTGTATCAATTTTTACAAAATTTTACAGTTGTTGGCACTGAAAAACATCGATAAGCTTGTGGTATTTGCTTATTCAGACTCCATTTCAATACGAACAAGTATATGGCATATTAGAGAACGGCGTGGGCAAATTGAGTTATCGATATTTACATCGGGAATAATATCAGATAGATAACTCACAAGGACTGGCTTTGAATTGTACTTTATGCATTTATTGTATTGCAAATGTTAAGCAGTTTGCTGTTTTAATTATAATTATTTAATTGTTACGTTTAAATAGCTATACAATATTCTATCGATATATGATGGCAGGGCTGCATTACATTAAGGAGAGATCTCCTCTCTATTTCCTAAATCTCCAATTTGGGAATTTAGGTTGGAGCTAATTCCCACAATTTCAGATTTGCCTGTTTTCTTAATCACACTCTCGAGCAACTCAATACGTAATGGAATACTATTTGTATTTATTGGTATTTCTTCCTAGCGCTAAAGTTCATGAGATTACTTAAAATTAAAGCACTAGTCACATTGTATGACATTCATTTGGAATAATCACTTAACTTAAATTAGATTAAAAAGATTAAACACATTTTAAATTACCGTTAATTCTGTCTACTAATATTATCAAGTGTTTAATTACTGAATTTACATGTAAAATATCTATGAAAGGTGTGTCATTAACTTTATTATACCCTGTGGGGGTATATTAAGTTTGTTAAAAAAAGTATAAAGTATATATATTCTTTATCAGCATCAATAGCCGAGTCAATAAAGCCATGTCCGTCTGTCTGTCACTCTGTCGGTCTGTCGGTCCGTCAGTCTGTCGGTCCGTCCGTATGAACGAAAGGATTTCAGAGATGGTAAGAGCTAGAAGCTTGAACTTGGTGTCCCAGCACTGGTAATTTTTGCAGGTAGATCAAGTTAATCTTTTTTTTTTGGATGCCACGCCCTCTTTGCCCACAAATTAAGTAAGAGTAAAAGTATAAAACAAGCAGTTTAGTAGCTCAAAACCCTCATAACAAGAGCAAAATAACAGCTAAAGACTTCACATTTAGCACACATGATAAATATTTTGTGGTCAATGTGTCCAGAAAATGTTATCACGATGCCACGCCCCCCTCGCCTACAAAACGGAAAGGCTTATAACAAGAGCAATATTACAGTTAGAGACTTCAGATTTGAGACACATGATGAATATTTTGTGGTCGATGTGTCCAGAAAATTGTATCGCGATGCCACGCCCCCTTCGCCCACAAAAATTAAAAAACGAATTACTAGAGAATTTCATCTGGAGTGAATTTGAGCGGGTTCCTGTAAGCCCACAGGGTATATTACGGTCGGGGTCCCGATTGTTCGGTTTGTTTTAAATTGTTTTGCACTTCTAATTATTTTCAGGCTATGTAGCAGATTATTCCATAATTTAACATCACATGCAAAGAAATGAGCATCGCAGCAGGAAAGCTTATTTCTTACCGTAATTAAGTTGTTTGTTCTTCTCGAGCCCGCAAAGTTTAACAGTCGATATAAGTAGTTCGGTTCTTTAGTAAAAATTATTTTGTGTAATAATATAATTGTCCTTAGGTCTATCCAGGATTTCAGATCAAGACCGAGTATTTGTTTGGCATATACTGAGATGTGATCAGTTTTCTTTTTATTAAATATGAACCTAGCAATGACGTTAAAAACAACATTAATCTTATGTTTACTTCTCGCGTCACATTTACCAAAAATTTCTACTCCAATGAAAAGTATTGAAGTCAGGTACGCTTTTGCTAATACTAGCTTGGTCTGTATTGGTAAAAATTCTTGAATAGTCCTTAATTGCCTCAACTGGCTAAAGGTTTTTGCAACTGCACAATTTACATGATCGCTTCAAGATAGAGTGCTATTGATCGCAAATCCGAGGTTTTGAGCTCGATCAACATATTTTATAAAACAGTTGTCAATTTGTAGCTTCGGTAAATCATTTTTTCGATATTCTTTTGTGTATGACCATTGTTTTCGATTTCGATGGGTTAACACAAAGACCATTCTTTTTAGCCCACTCACTGACTAGCTTGAGTTCCGAATTACACACATTTAGACATTCAACAAGCCAAACAGTCGGGACCCCGACCGTAATATACCCTGTGGACTTACAGGAACCCGCTCAAATTCACTCCAGATGAAATTCTCTAGTAATTTGTTTTTTTTTTTAATTTTTGTGGGCGAAGGGGGCATGGCATCGTGATACAATTTTCTGGACACATCGACCACATAATATTCATGATGTGTGCCAAATCTCAAGTCTCCAGCTACAAAACTGCTTTTGTTATGAGGTTTTTGAGTTGCAAGACTGCTTGCTTTATGAGGTTTTACTTAATTTGTGGGTGAAGGGGGCGTGGCATCGCGATACAATTTTCTGGACACATTGAGCACAAAATATTTATAATGTCTGCTAAATGTGAAGTCTTTAGCTGTTATATTGCTCTTGTTATGAGGGTTTTGAGCTACAAAACTGCTTGTTTTATACTTTTACTCTAACTTAATTTGTGGGCAAAGAGGGAGTGGCATCAAAAAAAAAGATTAACTTGATCTGCCTGCAAAAATTACCAGTGCTGGGACACCAAGTTCAAGCTTTTAGCTCTTACCATTTCTGAGATCCTTTCGTTCATACGGACGGACCGACAGACCGACGGACAGACGGACAGACGGACATGGCTATCGACTCGTCTATTGATGCTGATCAAGAATATATATACTTTATGGGGTCGGCCATGCTTCCTTCTGCCCGTTACATACTTTTAACAAACTTAATATACACCCACAGGGTATAAAAACATATAATATATTGGACAACTGACATACATCTGAAAATCGTCGGCATACATTTGGACATTACATTTAGACAAGACATTTGGTAAGTCATTTACATATATAGAGAACAATAAAGGACCAAGGACCGAGCCTTGAGGGACGCCACGCTTTGTTAATAGAAATGCTGAAGATTCTTCAGTCGTTACGACAGACTGACTACGTTCACTTAGGTAGTTTTTCATTAATTGGGTTGCCGTTGTTGAAAAATTATACATTTTATTCAGTTTTGTGCACAATATCCCATGATCTACTATTTTGAAGGCTTTACTGTAGTCCAACAGGGTGAGGAAGGTGACATGGCTCTCATTTAATTTCCTGCGGATATCTTCTGTTATCTTGAGAATTGCCGTAGAACAGCTCTGCGAAATCCGTGTTGATTATCATTTAATAATGAGTTTCCCTCAAGAAAACAGATCATTTGCGAAGAGACAATATTTTCGAAAGCCTTGGACATAAAGGGTAGGATAGATATGGGTCTATAATCATTATTAGATTTTGGGATAGGCAATATTTTTGCTACTTTCCAGCTTTTAGGGAGCCTCGAACTCATCAGACACGTATTAAATATATGTGTGATATATGGGAGTAGCTTTAGAAGCAAAATTCTTAGAAATTTTGGGTCAATATTATCAAGACCAATTGCGTTTGATTTGATTTTAAATATCGATTTTAATACATCACAGTGACTCACACAAGCAAAACTAAAATATTTATCACAGTTATTATACGGTAAAGAGTTTAGGTACGAGTTGCTTAAAGTTTCAGGTACTTGTGGCTATGATTGCACAAATTTCCTATTTAATTCATTGACGTCAATATGCTCTGCCTGCTCTGTACATTGTTTCCCCACTCCGACGTTCTTGATTTCTTTCCAGAATTGACTAGATGATTCTATATCGCTGAATTTGTTATGGTAGTAAGCTCGTTTAGCCGACTTGCATAGTTGTTGACAGACGCACGCAGACTGCTATACTCTCGGTGCCATGGCTCAGTCTTAAACCTTTTCCTTTTTTTATAAACCACGTCTCTCAGAGCAATATTTCTCTGAATTTCCGAGGTGAACCATGGTTTTAGTCGAGGCTTAATAAGCTTTTTAATTATTGGTATATGTTTATTGTACGGGTAATTAAAGTTATCTTGGAAAACATTAAATTGAGAGTCAACGTCCTGGAGGGAGTATATGATGCCTCAATTACATAGATTTAATTCATAGTCAAGTAGCGCATAGTTAATGTTTTTAAAGTCACGATAGGTTATGAAGAATTCGTCAAATTTTAGGTCTATTTTATAGGTCAAGAAGATGAGATCATGCTCGGATAAACAATATCAACACAGGAGTTCTCAAACAAGTACCTAAACTCTTCAATCTTTCTTGTCAAACTTTGCGCATTTATGTGACAAATATTTAAACCTCTCTTTTGGTTGGATAAAACTCTAAACATTGCATGGCTGCTGGAAATTGGATTATCTAGATTGAAAATCATAATAGAATAATTTTTGTATTTCGACCTGAATTAGAAGTGCACGCTTAAACACGTAATAGAAGAAACACACTATAATTACATAGTTAGCATTGTAATAAAATAAGAGTAAAACTAAATCTAAGGGTCTATCCATTTCTCTTAAGTTCAATTGATTATTGGCGAAATAAATTATCATCATTCTCAGAGGGGGTTACGGGTGTAGCTTCAGTTAAATTCATAGTGGAGAGCTGCGACTCCTTATCAGCAACAGCCGAAAGCTCTTGCTGAAGTGCATTGAGCTGCTGCATGCTCTCAATGCATATGACGTCATTGCTCTCTCCTCTCTTTACGTGAACGAGTGCACGACGTGTAAAGACAGCAGTGAGAAGCTTAGCCCGTTTTAAGGGCATTGCTTCTTTGAAAATTTCGTGTTTTTGCTCTGAAAGTTGTTCGTTCACATAAATGGGAGCCGGTGAATCAATGCCAATGTGATGCAGCGTTAGTTGTTGTTTTGATTCCCGGCGGTATTTACCAACAGCACGCATAAATGTGCTTTTTTCAAATGTCGTCTCGAATTTAATTATTATTACCGGGTCAACATTAGTGCGTGTGTTCTTTGGCGGCCTCATACGGAAAACTTCTTTGACTCGTGGCGGTGGAGTCAACTCCAAGTTGAAGCATGTGGAGTGGAACATTGCTTTGACATTTTCCCCTTGGGAAAAAGACACTCCATGTAAGCGAAGATCGCATTCTGTGTTCTTATTATGCTGAACCTCTGCTATTGATTTTAGCTGACCCACCTGGTCTTTCAGAGAGCGAATATCAGCCATCTCCCGCTCGAGCTGCTCTACACGTTGAGCCAGTAACTGCACATTACCATCCATTGTGATGAGTGAGCGCTGGTTTGTCAGGTCCAGTATCTTGTTCGGCAAGACATCATAACTATTACTAGCCTTTAGGTCATTCGATGTTTTTTCTCGTGTACGCTTCGCTGGTGGTGGTATCATTTTATCGGTCAGTATAATTTGTTATTGTTGATTTTGCCGTTTGATGTGCAAGAGTGTTGTGTTTGTGTGCTAAGTTGTTGAGCGTTTTTAACTTGAGCGTTTTTTCTTTACGCTTTGCGCTTTCACGGTGCTACCAAACAATTTTATTAATGTTTTTATCGCTGTTTTACACAATTTTTAAAATTATCTGCTAATTTGAATTGTTGCACAACGTTTACTAGTCGCGGTGACATAAATTGAGTATTTAATTTATCACTGCGGACGGCAGTCCGCGCTAGTGACGAAAGCAGACCCCAAAAACTCACATGTAGTTAAGTTTAGTAGGCTGCAGGCCACACGCAATATCGGATATAGAGATCGGCTGAACCGATCGCAATGTGTTATATATCATTCGAAAGGTAATTCCGGTGGTTTTAATATGGCATACTATTATCTCCGATCTGTCAGATATTTTTCGAGATATAGCCGTTTGAATATCTTTGTCAAACTTTGCACGTTTGAATGTGGGGCTTCTGTTGGAGCATAAAGTCCCAATTTTTAGATGTATATAGTTGGTAGAGTTTAATACGCGTCAAACTTCGTACTTCATTCACCCAAATCGGACTATCCATTCCAAAGATAATGGAATTTTAAAATTTTTTGTGACGTCATCGAGCTGAGATGCAAATCTTGTGTGTTGGTTTGTCTGGACCAATCTTTAAGATATCGGAATGAATTTTCTTGAGCGTGTTACTTCCAGAAATGTAAGAAATTTTTGTTACACAATTTTTTTGAAAAACCGCTAGTTTGGCGGGAAAAAGCTAGAATAGTTGAAAATTCAATTGAAAACTACGGCCAAACAATAGACCCTATGGAAAATATTTTTACATCACTCGAAAAGTTATCTAAATAGCTTTAATATAAGTCGAAACTAACCCTGTAAGATTAATACATGATGGAAAAATTACAAAATTTATATATTTTTTTTCTTTTTTTGAATTTGCAAAAAATTGAGTCCTTAAGTTTGTATTTTTGATTACTTATTCTAATGCGTGGAGACATTGCGCAAATTTTGATATATAACACTCAGTTTGGTGCCTTAACAAAATCCTGTCGAGATATCAGCTGTTAGATTGGAGCTGGTGGGGCCGTTAGTGCCTAATGAGAACAAAATGTAATGTTATATGATGCCAATGTTAACTACGGATCGATTGGTACCTCAATAATCCAAATCCGTTAACTCGTTTAAAAGTTATTATAATTTTAAGTCGTTTGTTACAGTATCAAAAATTTATGTAAATTTTAGTGTGCTTGCATATTCATGCAATTAAAAAGAAAACGGCGCCAACGATTTTGGTATATTTTCAATATATTATAGCTATTGAAATTACGTAACTTTTGGTATACAGGCCATATCTGGGATAATTCGTTTTGGCAAGATGTTACATTTTTAATCTACACATATTTTCCTATGTGAGTTTTAAGAAAAACTGCAACGGTGATACATGTAAGAACTATCGCGGCCTTGTAAACATAATTGTAAGTTAGAGCGCTCTACAAAGCAGCGTCGTTGGCTCAGTGGTTAGAGTGTCTGACTCTTACGCGCAAGTTCCAGGCTCGAATAAAGTGAACGGCTTCCAGTTTATTTTAATTTTATAATATTTGTAGCAGTTTAAATTGTTTTTTTTTTTAATTGCAAACGATTCATCATATCACATATCCGATATAATTCATTTGGTAATTTTTTTATCTTAGTTTAACAACAGAATGAACTAAAAGAACATGTAAGGATAATTACAGCTCTGCAAACGAAGCTGCAATTTAGCAAAGAATTGACAAATAGCTCGTTGGCTTAGTGGCTAGAATTGTTGGCTCTTGCGCCTGACGACGAGGGTTCCAATACCGCAAGCGGCTCGGGCATAAATTTTTTCCTTTTTATTATGTATTAAGTTTGTAACATTTAGTATATGTTTGTAACATTTTTATATTAATTTGCTTCATTTCAAATTTAATTGCAATAGATTCATGTAAATATTTGACTGCGATGTCAAACATTTTCAAAATGTCGAATTGTGTTTGTGTGACGGCCAAAAACATATTTCCGTACGAATTTTTTGAGTGATTGTAGCTGCAAGCTTCTGAATACATATAGTACATGCTCGATAAAAAACTAATAAATGCGTAACCCCTTATTTTTTTAGCACTCATATTACAGTTTACCAACACTGCCTAATAATTGTCTATTAAATTTTATAAATATTTAATGTTTCTATAAATCAGTTGATTGTAAAAAAACCAATTCTATTGTATTATTTTACTATATTTGACAACATATATACATTCATAATTAGAAAGTGACATTTAATAATCGCATATAATGCTTATCGATATAGATTCGTTGTATCGATACTATTTTTTACAAGTACTAACAAAATATCAGTTACGATCATTCGTGACAAAATGTTTTACTTACAAAGTAACAGTGTCTTATGGAATTCCAAAAACTTCTGATATTTCCCAAAAAAAACCTCTACACGAGGTAAAAGTCTAGTGACGAAAGTTTTTTCAAACCCCAAAATTTCTGATATCAACTTTTGTGACGAACGGTATTAAATTTAATACGCGAATTATTCTAAAATGAAACAAAATTTGGCATTCGGCACTCCGCAAAAAGTTATTTTTAGGAAGAACGAAGGTAGACCTTTTTGCGTAATGTGCGGTATGCTAAATTTTGTTTCTTTTTAGAATAATTCGAGAATAATTAGAATAATTTGCGGTGGCGGCAACATATTTCGACACTCTACCAACAAAAAGCCAGACTTAAGCTCCGTTGAGTTTGGTTGGTACTGTTTTTACCAATTTATTAATCTTCTGATCAAGTTCTGAACAAGTTGATTTAATTTTAAATAATAATAATTGTTATATGGATGATAACTCATCGACTCAGCCGCTTCCTAGTAATAGGTAAGCTTCAGAATGTAATCTCATCGACTCCACTAACAATGGAAAATGCTTCTTGACAGAATTGCCGATATAATTACTGAGATTTTTTTTGGAATATGGACTACCCGAAAACAGAATTGTCAAACTTTGGTATTGCCTTTAAAGAGTATGGTATATTACTTATGATTGTCAATGTAAATTAGTCATATAAACATATTATTCAAATAGATTCGGAAAACTACGATGAAAATTTGGAGTTTTTAGACGCTTTACTTTAAAAAATTATAAGAGCCTATAAAGTTTTTGTGTAACAGGTCGAAGGAAATCTGGCAGACCCCATAAAGTGTATATGTTCTTGATTAGCATCAACAGTCGAGTCATGTATGACTGTCCGTCTGTCTGTATGAGCGCCTAGATCAGACATATAAGAGCTAGAGTCACTATAAACTGCACTTGTTATCAAATGTGGGCGATGGGGCCATTGCATCGCCAACTTGATCTGCGTGTGGCTTTCAGGAACTTGCATTCCAAATTCTCTAGCTCTTATAGTTGCTGAGATCCACGCGTTCAGACAGACGGACGGACGGACAGATGGACAGGTGTCAATCGATTGATACTGAACAAAAATATATATACTTTATAGGGTCGGAGATGCTTTGCTACATTCATTTGCAAAAATTCATTATACTCTTTTTGTCCATCCTTAATCGGCACAGGGTATAAAAATCGGCTACCATTTATAAGTAAACTGTATCCGTAAAGTGTTGCATACTTTTAATTGGTGTTTTTAGAATTTTTCGCTTAGAATTCCCAAACGGTTTAAGCGCAGAATTAATAAAATATCTACAGAAACAATCAAGGCGTTAGAAAACTTTTGTAAATAGATTTGATAATTTTTGGAAAATTTTTGTTTTGTATTTTTTTATACACTTTCATCTCAAGTCCACTAAGGAATGGAAAAATAGACTTGTACAAATGTATCTAATAGGGTTTTTTTTTTTTTTATAAAAGTTAACTATTTATTTGTTATTCAACTAGCATACTGTTGTTGAGACAACTTCCACTAGAGCAGTGGTCGGCACCAACACAGTCATATGTTTTTTGCATTAGTGTGCGAATTAACAGAATTTTAACAGGCGTCAAGCATGTGCCGTTTCTTGCCCTTTATATTATTGATTCGCATCAAAACGGCTATATATTGGTTATAATGTGTATAAAAATGAATACTTTTTCAAAAAGTCCAACAACCATTTATTTTTCTGTGTATATAATGTAAAATTTGTCAAAATTGTGCAGCGTAGCATCACAATGCCTGATCAGAAGCTGATTCATTTTGCTTCGCCTCAACCTATGCGCGGTGCGCGTAGCGTGCCGACCACTGCACTAGAGTGAATGGTAAAGTTGTACTAGGCGCAGTGCGCACGTGTATTAGTGTATGGTAATCTGGTTCAACAGTCATCTGGGAAGCCATTATTGGTATCTTGAGGGGTATTGTCTCATGCTCCTTTGCGCTGCACGAAGCTCTTCGATGCTAATAAGTATTGTTGATAATGGAACACATCTCCATTAGACTGGCTGTCTGACAGGTTGGGCACCTGAGTAATGGGGACCTGATTCTGGGGTGTAGAGCGATTGGTTGTGGGACAGGCGGGTCATATAGCATTTTATCATCTCGTTGTAACTAGGCAGTTAGAGGGACCTAGTTGGTAGGTCCTGAGGGTGTATTCTTTTGAGCCTTATTTTCTTTTTCCTTTTGTACATTTTTCTTGCTAGCGAATTAGAGTGATTACGTAATTTTTTACAATAAATTTTGGATTGCCTATTAATGATATCCCCAACAAGCGGGATTTGCAGGTCTTTTGAGAGGTGGACTGTGCGAATGTACCATTCAGCTCCAGTGATTCCTCGTAATATTTTCGCCTGTATGACTCTGATTTTGGACAAGTGGCATCTGGCCGAGATTCCATAAACTTGTATGCCGTACCTCCAAATCGGTGCTAGAATGCATTTTTAAAAATCATTAAAAATGGGCAAAAAGGCTATAATGAATTTGTGTGAATTTGTGTCCGTCTGTATGAACGCGTCGATCTCAGCAACTATAAGAGCTAGAGACTTCAAATTTGGAATGTAGGTCCCTGAATACCATACGCAGATCAAGTTTATTTTTAATTTTCGATACCAAGTCCCGTTGGTTTTAAAATTGGAAAAATCACCATAACATAAGCAATGTTAAAGCTAGAGACTTGAGATTTGACGCACATGATAAAAAGTGTGGGCTTTATGAGTCCTGAAAATTTCATTGCGATGCCACGCCCCCTTCGCCCATAACTCGAAATAGCTGATAACATGAGCAGTTTTATAGGTAGAGACTTGAGATTTGGCACACATGGTAAGTATCCTACTCTCAATGTGTGCAACAAATTTCAGTACAATGGGATATTGAACTCAGAAGTTATTCAAGAAACAAATTTATGCAGCGCAGCAGATGCGTCGCAGCGCAGTAGCAGCGCAGTCGCTGCGCCGCGCCGACGATATAATGAACGAAAAGACGCGTTTGTTCATGTATGTTTGATATGCCTTTCGTCTGCTGTGGCGCTAAACATAAACAATCAATAGCCGCAGTCCAGTGTTGCCAGACTATCGCAAGCTACCTACGCTCGATGCAAGCAAAATCGACTTCAAGCGATATATTTAAATCCCATTATAATGAAAATACTTTTCTTTGAAGAACTGCACAGGCTATCCTACTGTCGCGCCCGCTCGACTGATCGGCTTGTTAAATATGGGCTTTATTCCTCAGCGACAGTTTGTTATTGGATTGTAAAGGCCAGCTCAACTGGGTCGCCTTCCTCCTTATCGTGTTGACTATGTTGCTGATGTGCCTGGCAAAGGTTAATTTTCGATCCAAGGTAATGCACAAGTATTTGTGGTGTGAAGCTTGAGGAATTAATACATCGTTGAGAAAAAGACCCGGACAAGAGTCAAACGACTTGAGATATTGCTGTAACATATCGGTGGCCTCATAGATGCAGCTATGTTTTGAAAGAATGGCCGTGTCGTCAGCAAATGTAGCAATCATCAGCCTATTGCTCCGGCCAGTAGGCATATCACTGGTGAAGAGGCTGTAAAGCGTTGACCCTAATACACTCCCTTGAGGGACGCCTGCAGAGATGTATTTGGTGCTGGAGGCAACACCGTCCTGTACCACGTCAAAGCATCTGTCAGTAAGGAAACTGTGGACTAAGCTAAAAAGTTGTGGATTCATCAAATTCTTGATCTTTGCCAGTAGACCATCATGCCATATACGGTCAAAGGCTTGTTGGATGTCAAGAAAAGCACCAATAACATTTTCCTTAGCATGAAACCCGTCCAAAATGTGATTGACAACCCGATTGAGCAGTTCAGGTGTAAAATTCTAAAACAAACTTGACCTTTTCGAGGCCACAGGAGTATTGTCAACAAATTTGGTGACCCTAGCTTTTATAGTCTCTAAGATCTAGGCGCTCATACAGCACGACAGACGGACATGACTATATCGACTCGTCTGTTGATATTGATCAAGAAAATATATTCTTTATGGGGTCTGCCGGACTTCCTTCGAGCTGTTACGCACATTTTTTTTTGACATACTAGACCCTATTTACTTTTTTAAAGTAAAGGGTATTAAAAAAATACAGCATTGTTATGATGGCCATAGCGAACGCAAATTACGAATCTATTTGTTTTGAAGTCGAAGCAAACGATGCATCAGATGCTGGAGTATTTGAACAATCAGAATACGAAAGACGCTACGTTGAGCAATTCCTATGTACCGAAACCGCGGCAAATTGAAAAACCTCATATTAACTGCCATATGTGATAGTAGGAACGACGCCTTTCCCCTTTCACCAAATTTTTTTTTGTAATCACAATAGAGATTTATTAGTGTTTGCATTCTTAGAATATAAAACACATTCTTGCCGGTACTTGGCTGTGGGTCATTAAGCATGATTGTGGCTAATTAGCTCCTATATAGGAATAGCTTCATTGTGTGAAGAGCTCGTTCGTCTTGGCCGACTGGGCAGAATTGATCAAGAAAAGCTCTTTTAAGTCGTCTCTTGGCAGGTTTGCTTGAGTTAAAATATAGGTCATTGGCGAGAGGGTTTAAATGAAGTTCATGTCGGCAATTTTGCTTCTTAGAAAAGAGATTGATGGTGTCAAGAACAGAAACTATTTTTAGATCTCTTCTTATGTCACAGTTTCTAGCGAACGGGAAGTCTCCGGCAATGCGTCTGAGAATTTTAGAATCTTTGGCCTGAACAGATTTATTTAGGTGGGGTGCAGCCGTGCCCCAAATAGAGATACCGTATTTCCAGATTGGCTGCAGCATGGTTTTAAACAATAGTTCCTTATAGGAAAGCCTTAATTTAGATCTCGGTCGTAACAGCCAATCCATCTTTTTGGCTCTCGTGCTTATGGTACTGATGAGTTTACGGGTGTGGTCTTTCCAGGAGAGGAATTTATCCAGTACTAAGCCAAGATATTTTTGGGAGTTGACCATTTTAATGGGAAGTCCTGACAGATAGATAGGGGCGAGGGAACCTCTTCTTTTCGTGAAAGTGACTTGTCTCGTTTTTTCAACGGAAATCATAATGTTCCATTTCGTGGACCACTCTTGAAAACTATGTACAAAGCTCTGCAATCTGCGACTGGCAGTCCGAGGCGAGTTACTAAAGCAAACAATGGCCGTGTCATCAGCGTAAGTTGCGTGGAGGTCATCAGTAGATGAGGGTTTGGGCATGTCACTGGTAAAGATGTCAAAAAGCGTAGGGCTTAGTGTGCTGTCTTGCGGAACCCCGGCTTTGATAGGCCTGCAGGAGGATTTTGAGCCGTTGACTGATACTATAAAAGATTTTTCAGACAGCCAAGACTTCAGAACTCTAAAGTAAGTTGGCGAGACTACACGTTTGAGTTTATACAGCAGACCCTCGTGCCAGACTCTATCGAAAGCTTGTTTGATATCGAAGAAGACTGCAGCGCCATATTCTTTGTTATCGAAACCCTCAAGGATCCTGTCCACGACCCGATGGAGTTGCTCCGTGGTGCCGTGAAGAGGACGGAAACCAAATTGGTGTGACGGAATGATGTCGTTAGCGTTCACTTCAACCCGTATACGACCAAGAATTATACGCTCGAAGAGCTTTCCAAAGGTAGGGAGCAGGCTGATCGGCCTGTAAGATTCAGGAGAATCCGGGGCTTTGCCAGGTTTTAGGATCATTGATATAGCCGCCATTCTCCAGCTGAGGGGGAAATAGCCAATCTTCAGGCAGGCGTTTATGATGTTTAGTAAGAAGGACATTCCGCATTCGGGCAAAAATTTGACAACACGTCCATCAATGTCATCCAGTCCTGGCACCTTTCTGGATTTGATTGATTTTATCTCTGCAGTTAATTCGTCAAGAGTTATGAGCGGCTGCTCGCCAATAACAGCTGCCTCCACGAGTGAGATAAGAGGCGTCTCGTTACTGTCATTCATCCGCGCGAAAGATAAGTACGACTGCTCACAAACTCCTTTAGCAATATAGGCGGTTGCTCATCACAAGCTGGGTCAGCTGAATCTGGTATAGGTATAGTCTCTTGCTCTCTAAAGCGGTTAGGATCAGCGAGTGTTATTGGTTGCAATTTCTTCACGAAATAAAAGTAGTTGTTCGCCAGTTTTTTCAGTTTCCTCGAGTGATTTACGTGGCATCTCGCCAAACTCGATTGGGCTTACAATAGGTAAGAGCGGCTGCTTGCCGCAACCCATTGGCTTCCGAGGGGACATACGATTATGTTCCACTGGTTTACCGATTTCTGCAAGACGTAATAGCGGCTGCTCGTCGTCATCAGTAGGGCACGTGAGGGTAGAAAGTTGTTGAATACTGTCTCCTTGACGCTTAGCAAGTGATGATTGCAACAACTCGCCTACGTTCTCAGACTCCAATTAAAGATCATGGTAAATGTTCTGAACAAAATTAGCTGATGATATATGAAAAGGGGTAAATCGTCCTTCTAATTCTTTAGCAAAAGTTTCCGCTTTCTCAATTTCTGAGACACACCAAACTTTATCCCGCTGGATGGTATGATTGGTGATTGGTTGCCGTTTAATGTTGCGCGTAAGTTTCCAGAGGTTGTGCTCGTGCAGGTAGTTTGGCTCGGCGTTTTCAAGAAGGTTCTCAAAGAAAGCAGTTCGAGCGACATTAAGAGCAATTCTGAGCGAGTTAGCTAGTCTCTTCCAATCTCTGTTGTCTGCCGGATTATGAAGTCGAACCCATATTCGGCGAATTCTTCTTTTTTCGCTCAGAAGAGCCTGGATCTCGTCGCTTAGAGGAATATAGGGACAATAGGGATTCATAGGGCTTGTTCGATCCGTCGCCTGTAGAGCCGCCTCCTTGATAATATGAGTGAAGTCATTCAGGGCTATGTCTATATCTTCTGAAGATTGCAGCGTATTGATAGGAGGGATGTGTATATTAATATAATTTCTGTAGCTTCTGATATTGGCTCTATACGGCAGAAGGGGTTTCTGACGTTTTTGAACATAGCACCCTGGGCCATGGTTATGAGAAGGGGAACGTGGTAGGAACTTAGTTCAAAGTAACTTTCAACCCCGATGGTTGACGGCGGTATGCCTCCAAAGATACCGAAGTCCAGTGCATTGGGTCTCCTCAACCTGTCATAAGGGAAAAATGTGGCCGAGCCTGTTGCACAAATGTTCCACGATGACGACATGATGGCATTGTTAATCATTTTACCCCTTTTGCAACTTCTATGCGAGCCCCACAGCTGATGCTTCGCATTCCAATCTCCAGCTATCAGGAAGCGGGGTCCTAGGGACGCAATTATTGTGTCTAGCTCGTCTTCTGTTAGCGGGTCTGGGTTGATGGCAGGACGGAAGTACGCTGCAGCAAGAGTAAAATCACCAAAGTCATTTTTGATTTAAATGCCGACAACTTGGTCATAGTTGTGCCGATGAAAGAGAAGCGGGGATTGCGGTATGTTGCTTCTAATTAGTATTGCAGCACCCGCGAAGCTGCAGTTACCTGGTTGATGGGCTGCGTAGATGGTGAACCCATTTATCTTAAATTAGATTTGTTATTTGTATGTGCCTCAGAGATTAGCAAAACGACCACCTTCCTTACCGACATCTACGCGGCGAGCTCCATATGGTGGTGAATGAGCCCGTCCGCATTCCAGACTCCTATTTTAAGGCAGTTAATTTGGTATCTCGGCCGACTTGTGGGGCGCAACTACGTGGGTCTAGGATTTTTGTCAGCCCTTCCTGCAGGGCAACTATAGACAACTCATCAAATGCACCAGTTCGTCATTGAGGGCATTGATGCGCCTCAAGAGCATCCCTGGGTCAAGATCCGAGCGTGGGTTAGGCGGAACTTCTTAGTAGGTTATATTCGATTGCGAGTCGAATACATGAGGGTTTGTAAACTAGTGAGCATTTCTCACCACCGAGAGATTCAGGCTAAATGTCGTTAGGTGTTCTTGAGAGGGCGTCTTGGAAGAACGTGTATACTTCTTGTCCGTAACAGGACTAAGAGACTGCGCTGGTTTAGAAGCTGCATATCGAATGTGGTTCGTAGGTTGATTTCTATTGGCATGCGTGGCATACGTGCAACATCCGCAAAAAAAACACTGTTTTGGATACCATCAGGGAAGCAGTAGCCGTAGTGGGGGGGGGGTCGGCTTGGAGCGAGAGCCATTGAGACAAGCTTCAGATTTTTTATACTCACTGCACCCTCTCCAGTTGGCAGTATGCGCTTCTCCACAAAGGTCGTAATGTGCCGGCTGATGTTTGTCCTTAGTGCATTCATTTGTCAAGTGGTTAAGACCACATTTGACGCAGCGCGGGTTCTTGTGGCAGTAAGATTGTGTGTCCAAAGTTGAGGCAACAGTAGCATTGAGGGATAACAGGCTTGGCGCGGGGGTGTTAAATCTTTTCTACGTGGAAAAGCAAGCGCTTGTTATTAAAAACATCCTGATTATTATTGCCTTGAACGAGTGCGATGAAGAAAAGATTAAGGGGCCTTTTTGTATTCCGATCCAGGACGTTTCTGAGTGAGCGAACATTATGACCAAGGCTGGGAAACGCCTCGATGATTTCGCTTTTGACTACGCATCTAAACCCACGGTCTTCCTTAAGTTGCCAAGAGTGTCAGGCTAAGTTGGATTGGCCGTTTAGCCATTTGGTTAGTAGACGGTAGTTGTCCGAAGATGAGCAGTTCACTCTGATGGTGTTGTTCGGCAGGTGTTTAATAGATAAGTCAGTTCCGCATATTTTGAAAACGTTGCCCTTAAGAGAGGGAAAATCCGAAATTTCGCTGATGACCAAAGGGGGGGAGGTCGGAAGCTGCGAGGATGAGGGTTAGTAGAGGTAATGACTTGTGGTTGAACAATGTTTGGAGTATCCATGACAATATCATCGTCTTCTTCTAAGTCTAGTGCAGCGAATCTATTGCCAGATGGCGAGAGGATTGCTGGAGAGCGATTGCCAGGACTCTTTTTGGAGGATTTTGGGGTTGCGGATTTTGACTTTAGGACCGGGAAGTCTTTTTTAGAAAAAACATTTTCTAGATCAGTGGATCCGTCGCTTTCAGAGTAATCTAATAAGACTCCTGCTGCTCCAGCGGAGCTGGATTGTGACAAGGAGCATGATTCAAACTGACGGCGAAGTGGCGTTTTGATAATACACTTGTTCGGAGAAACCGAGGCGCGTTTCTTTGCGTTGCGAGATTTGGGGAATGGTGTCTCCGCATAAGAATTGGAGTCTACCGGATTGGGTGAATTGCAGCCACGCTTCCGTGAAAAGCTTAGGAGTTTAGGCGAGATGATGACCGGGACCACATCTTCCAATGTTGAGTCCGATTCATCATTAGATTAATGGCTAAGGGTACGCAGTTCGTCCAGTAGGATTTGGCGTTTTTCAGCGCGGTTACCCGAGCGTAGACCTTCCTGGGCGTCCTTATGAGGCACGCATCCTCCGTCACGCGTGTCCTTGTGAGGCTTTGGCTTGCTGGCCCCCGTCTTTTTGGCTGGAGACTTGGCAGGCATGAGTTCATCAGCAGCCACCCAAGAGGGGGACGTAGGGGCCGGGGGATTTCTGTCAGTTCGGAATCTGTCAGTTGTGGGAACTAGGAAAACAAAAGAAAAGTTAGTCCAAGTAGGCGGTGTGTCAAATTTAATCACACGAACCGAGAAAAATCAGAAAAATATTTTGTGTTGAAATACGATGCAGAATAATGTTTTGGGAATTTGTTTTTCAAAATAATTTTTATGCCGAAATTCAAAGCAGAAACTTTTAGTTTTTCCTGAAAAATTTTAAATAATATTTTGAGAGAAAACAGGTCCGATCTGTGCAAGAACTAGAGTCAAACTGTCATGGTAAAGGTCTAGTATATTATCTTATCGCCAAAAATCTTCAAGGAAATATCCTCGATGGTCCTCGAATTATCAAGAATTGTCATGATAAAATTTCTTGGCGGTCTTTAATGGTTCCTTTTTAAATGCATTTTGAAAATTTAATGCAAATCATATGATTTAATCAAGTTTGCTTTTGAAATTTTATCAAAATTTATAGCACTTTATAGCTAGTTTTGTATTTTATAGTTTAATATAGTTACTTTTTGACATCAGACACTATTGCCAAATTGCAACAATACTTCTGATGCACTTTTTAGTCTAGGGAGCTTTTGTCACTCAATACCAATTGTCAAATTTTATGGTGTGTTTTGAAATACTACTTTGAATCGACGTGTCAATTTTATTGTGAAATATTTCATTTGTCGTCAGTTTTTCAGAGAATTCGGTCGATATGTCGTGCGTTAGTTGCAAATTATCACTGAAGGAGTTTCTAAAGTTAAGTGATGACGAATTACTTAACTTTTTGCGTCAGCATAATGTTAATCTTTCATAGAAAATTTGCCAAAATGTGGTAGTGTGTACGCAAAGAGCGATACGTTCTTAACTTTTACCTGCCGTGCTTATGTGAACTCGGAAAAGTCAAAGAAGAAGAAACCAAAGTCCAGTGCAATTTCCAAGAAAGTATTCGATGTAATACTTTTTTCGCGGGAAGTAAATTTCCAATTTCGGATGTATGCGCATTCGTTGCATGGGACGTGTTAAGATTGAGAGGAGAAGCCGAGTTTCTGGAAACGGAAATGGTATGGTCCCGTCAATCGGTAGTGGATTGGAAAAGCTTTATGAGAGAAGTCTATATTGACTGGAGTCTTTCAAATAGTCGTCCTACTATTGGAGGTCCAGGGAAGATAGTAGAGATAGACGAGGCAAAAGTGGGCAAAAGAAAATATAACTGTGGAAGATTGGTTGAAGGCCAATGGCTGTTTGGAGGCATCGAGAGAGAAAGTGACGACTTTTTATTATGCCAGTGGCAAGTCGCGACACGGACACATTGCTCGGTTTAATAAAGGACCGGGTAGCGAATGAGAGTACCATCATGTCCGATTGCTGGAAGGCATATAACTGTCTGGATGACGAAGGCTTCAAGCACCAAACAGTTAACCACTCGAAAAATTTTGTTGACCCTGTTACACAGGCGCATACACAAAACATTAAAAGACTTTGGAAAGACATGCGCGGCAACATTTCACATTATGGAAGGAAGAAGGAGCATTATGTTGGATATTTGAGCCGGTTTCAATTTCAAAAGCTCTTTTCAAATCAAAGAGAAAGGATTCATGAAATTTTCATGGCCATTGGGCGGCTTTACGATCCAACCAAAGACTCCGTAGTCAACGAAGAAGTTCATTTTGAAGTAAGTGAATATGATAAAGCATCGCAGGCAAAACATTTTACCTGCGTTGCATTCCTCAATACAATCTTTTAAATCTGCAGGACACTACTGCCGAATAATACGCCATCTTCCTAACCAATCGGCCCTTTTCAGGGCCACCAATCAACTCTCAACGAGGTTATTAATTTTCATTACACATTCTTGACTGACAGCTTATAATAATTCGCGGTCCATCGAAGACTATATTTTCGCAAATAGATCATAATTCACGAATTACAATTCAACTTGCGTAATAAGTCATGATAATTCGCGGTCCATCGAAGACTATATTTTCGCAAGCAGAAGTGCTATAAAAACGACTTAACAAAAGGTAACTAGAATCAACTAGAAAATGCAAAAATAGCTATAAAGTGCTATACATTTTGATACAATTTCAAAAGCTAACTAGATTAAAACATGTGATAAAAAGGTGCGAAAAATCTGGCGCTGGAGTGGATGATATTTATAAGCCAAACATCTGGTACTTCAGTGAATGACATTTTCTGTATGATCAGGAGTCCTCAGTTGATGGAATCAACACCTTCGACGACGGCCCCGAAATAGAAATAGTAAGTATTTTGAGAAAAAAATAATTGTTTATTGTCAGCAAGGTGTATAATGCATATTAAAAGAACGTAAAATATAAAGTCGATCATTTTGCAAGGTACTGTTCCAATTGTGTTGAAATATTCGCGAAACTTTTCACGAACTTGTTTGGCATCTTCGGTACAACTGCCACCTTTCAATGGCTCCAAATCGTCCATTTGGTCCGACTGCATAACTCCTCCAGATGTATTGTCGGAATCAGCCGCACCTCTTAAATATATTGCACCGTTCTTCTTGGACAAATAATTGTGCAAATAGCAACAACATAAAACGATTACAGAAGCCTTTTCTGGCTGCAATGTCATAGTAGTAAGAAGGATTCTAAATCTGTTGGTTATATTTCCAAAAGCATTTTCTACTATACGCCTAGCTCTTGAAATGCGGTAATTAAAAATTAGTTGTTCCCTCTCCAACTTTTGACGGCTGTAGGGCTTCATTAAATTTGGTGAAAGGCGTCGTCTCCTACTATCACATATGGCAGTTCATATGAAGTTTTTTCAATTTGCCGCGGTTTCGGTATGCATAGGAATTGCTCATCGTAGCGTCTTTGGTATTCTGACTGTGCAAATACTCCAGCATCTAATGCCCTTCCGTTTGCTTCGACTCCAAACAAATAAATTCATAATTTGCGTTCGCTATGGCCATCATAACAATGCTGTATGTTTTTAGACCCTTTACTTTAAAAATGTTAATAGGGTCTATTAAGTTTGTCAAAAAAAAAATGTGCGTAACAGGTCGAAGGAAGTCCGGCAGACCCCATAAAGTATATATATTCTTGATCAGAATCAAGAGACGAGTCGATATAGCCATGTCCGTCTGTCCGTCTGTCGTGCTGTATGAGCGCCTGGATCTCAGAGACTATAAAAGCTAGGGTCACCAAATTTGGTGACAATACTCCTGTGGACTCCGAAAAGGTCAAGTTTTTTTTAGAATTTTTCAATGCCCCCTTCCGCCCCAAAAATCGAAAAAACCCGAATAACTCGAGAAATTTAAAAGATACAAGTTCCGAAATTGGCGTACATAAAAATTTACTTTCCTTCCGATGGGTACTGAAAATTTTATCAAAATCGGACAATAAACACCAGAGATTTGAAGCAAACAAATTATCGAATGTACAGAGGCTCCGGGCACCAACTTGAGGCATTCAGTTATTAATTGCACTTCTGTAGAAAACTAGTAATCGGCAAACTATCGACTACGGCCTCAAGGGTGCAGTGCAGTATAGGCAAAAAGTCCCATATTTTAGCATTTTTACATTTTTTTTGTTCCCTATTATCAAATTGACCTTCTTTTCTGAATTAGAATAATTAAAGAACACTAAAACATATTTTTATTATTTTTTGGACTTCGTTGGTATTTTGTTATTTGTCAAAATTGAAAGACTATGATCTGGCCACTTTAAAAAAAAAACCAGTCGGAAAGGCTACAGTCGAAGTCGACTATGAGAGAACCTTTACTTATTATTCAAAACGGAAATAGGAGTAACACATATAGTACCCCATAGCGCGATGTAACTTCAATATGCTCTTTTTTTTCCTTTGGCCCGACACTGAGTAATATTGAGTTTTAAATAACTTCTGAGTTTATTATCCGATCGCAATGAAATTGGGAGGATAAATTTTGTTTTCGATTTACGGAGGCGGAAGCTGGCGTGTCAAAATTTAAACATAATCTTGATCTGCTTAGCCCAAAGACGAACCACCATACTAAATTTGGTGTCTCAGACGGACAGACAGACAGAAATGACATACATGACTCTGATTTTGGTGCTGATCAAGAATATATATTCACATATCTGACAGTTAGTGCAATAGACAAGCTGATATTGTAAATATATGTGCTTGTATATACTATAATATGTGATTTATATCAGTTGAAAAACAACACGCCTACTATAGAAGCTCACTTAATATTTAATAACAATTTAATTGGAAACCAGGAGTTTTAAAAGACACATAATATTTTGATTTAAAAGTTATACAAAATGTCACACTTGATGAATACTTTTAATATTGTTAAACACAATGAAAAGCAACTACTACCAATAATGTCATTGAGAAGTTTTCCATTTGACATCTCATTTAAAATAATAAATGGTGCTCGTAAAGTGACACAATTCGGCCTCAAGATCATGCTTACCCTGGAGGAATACGTGTTGTTTTTGCCTGCAGTAGTCAACGGCATGCTAGATGATGCAATTGATAAATTTTCAACACAACAATTTTTAATTAAAAAAATAAAAAACTTTAAATAAACACACTAATTATAATAATAATAAGTTTATTTTAAAAAAAAAATAATAAAAATGTAAATTTTGTGGTGAAAAAATAAAAAACTTTAAATAAACACACTAATTATAATAATAATAAGTTTATTTTAAAAAAATTTAATAAAAATGTAGATTTTTTTTGTAAATTTTGTGGTGACTCTAGTTCTTATAGACTTTGAGAAGTAGTTGTACAGCAGAACAGGTGCAAAGCAGGCTTAAAAACTTTGTCATTATTTTAATACTAAGATATACAGGGTGGCCCATCTATCGTTTGCTTTTTGAAATACCTATTATTTCGACTTTGACAGCACGAATGACATTGCCAGTGTGTCAAATATTTAGTTAAAGGCTTGCGGTTTACGAAATGGTTAAGCTTACGCTCCAAGAAAATGGGGAAATTCTGAAAACGTACTTCCAAAGTGGCGAGTCTTTAACAGAAACTGCAAGAAAAATGCGCACTAAATTCCGGAGATATGAATCGAAATCCAGGCAGTTTATGGACAAAATTGTTCAACGTGTGCGCGATACTGGCTCGTTAATGGACAGGCCAACGCGTTTCCGTGCTCGTCCAGTTCAGTCGAAAATGTTGCCGCTGTGGCAGAAAGTGTGCGTGACAATCCATCAACATCAACTCGACACCGTGCGCAGGAATTGAACATTTCTCGGACGTCCCTGCAACGAATTTTAACTAAAGACATCTTTCTGAAGCCGTGCAAAATTCCATTGGTGAAGGAGCTGAAGTTGCACGACCATCCGATGCGATTTCAGTTCGCACAATGGGCCGAAGAGCGCTTGGTGGAAGATGACAATTTTTATCGAAAAATCATCGTTTCAGATGAAGCTCATTTCCACCTCGGCGGTTGCGTCAATAAGCAGAATTGCAGCATTGCAGAATCCAAAAAAATGGTGATTTTTCTAATTTTAAAACAAACGGGGCTTGATGTCGAAAATTGAAAATCAACTTGATCAGCGTATGGTATTCAGGAACCTACATTCCAAATTTGAAGTCTGAGATCAACGTGTTCATACAGACGGACAGACAGACGGACAGGAGTCAAACGACTCGGCTATTGATACTGATTCAGAATATATATACTTAATATTTTATAATTTATTTTTAATGGGCACAGGGTATAAAAATGTTTGAAAAATATCCACCCGTTTTTTATAGCCATTTTTAAATGTAACTTTTTCGTGGTTCCCTCTGTATATAAATATATATTTTTTATAGGGTCGAATATGGGCATTTCCATGATGTCGCACGGGACAATCGTACACATTGTAAGTGGTAAAAAGGTCAAAGTAAGACGGATGTCAAAATTATTTTTCCAATTAAAAGTAGTTCTTGATTAGCCCTATAATTGGTGCTAAGGTCGATTTTGAGGAACTATTGGTATTGTAGATTTTTACAAAAAATCAAGGCATTCGCACGGGACAAAAATAGAAGTGGTTTTTTCGGCGATCAATTTAATCTCAGATTTCAGCGAAAGTTTGGGCAATATATTCACGCAAATTTCTGATAAATGTTATGCATTGATGTCTCTTTAAAATGGTTAAAGTTTTGCTCAAATATGATTTCTAGTTTTTTTTTAAATTAAATAAAGCCGCATTCGCACGGGACATGTCGCACGGGACACCGAAATATGCGATAATGCAAAGCCGAAATTATCGTAGCTTGCAATCGCATACTTTCTTATACATTATTATTTGACTCTTTGTACCTTTTTCAAAGATTTGGAGTACCATAAGACAATGCATAATAACTTATTCTGAGAATTTGTATCAAAACAAAATGTACACTAGAAATGCCCAAATGAGAAAAGTTTCACTTTTTCGACGTTGTATCCCAATATTTCGAAATGGGTTATGAATAAAGACGAAATTTTGTTACATTAGTTAAATTACATTGCTTTCCCATTAAAATATCGACTATACACCCTATTTTTATAATGAAACAAGTTGTTTTTAAACACTTTGAATGTTTTGGTCTCGGTGGACCTTTTGGTGGAAATGCCCATATGCTATATCAAGCCTATTAGACACATTTTTACAAGTCTATTTCTCCATTCCTTAGACTTGAGATGAAAGTGTATAAAAAAAAACAAAACAAAAATTAACAAGTCGTTTCTGGCAGATTGGTATAATAAGTTGGGTTTATATAATCAATTATATCTCGTAGAAAACAAAAACCAGTCGGAAAGGCTACAGTCGAAATCGACTATGAGAGACCCTTTACTTATTCTTCAAAAATGAAATAACAGTTACAAACATACAGACTTATATATAAACCTAAATAAATTTGACGATGCTCAGATTAGCTTCCGATTAATTAAATATAATCGCTTATGTTACACTTGAATTATTAACACACAAATGTTAATCTTAACATACAAATGTTAATCTTAACATACAAATGTTAATCTTAACATACAAATGTTAATCTTAGCATACAAATGTTAATCTTAACATACAAATGTTAATCTTAACATATCTGCACATTTCCTGTCATTGTACATTCGATAATTTGTTTGCTTCAAATCTCCGGTGTTTATTGTCCGATTTTGATGAAATTTTCAGTACGCATCGAAAGGAAAGTAAATTTTATGTGTGCCGATTTTGGAACTTGTATCTTTTAAATTACTCGAGTTATTAGGGTTTTCCGATTTTTAGGGGCGGGAGGGGGCGTGGCAAAATTCTAAAACAAACTTGACCTTTTCGGGGGTCACAGGAGTATTGTCACCAAATTTGGTGACCCTAGCTCTTATAGTCTCTGAGATCTAGGCGTTCATACAGCAGGACAGACGGACAGACGGACATGGCTATATCGACTCGGCGATGCTGATCAAGAATATATATACTTTATGGGGTCTGCCGGACTTCCTTCGACCTGTTACGCACATTTTTTTTTGACAAACTTAATAGACCCTATTTACTTTTTTAAAGTAAAGGGTCTAAAAAAATTAACCAACGACCAAAAATTGATCAAATCTATTTACAAAAGATTTTTAACGCCTTGATTGTTTTTGTAGATATTTGATCAATTCTGCGCTTAAACCGTTTGGAAATTCTAAGCGAAAAATTCTAAAAACACCAATTAAAAGTATGCAACACTTTACGGATACAGTTTACTTATAAATGGTAGCCGATTTTTATACCCTGTGCCGATTAAAGATGGACAAAAAGGGTATAATGCATTTTTGCAAATGTATGTAGCATAAGAAGGCATATCGGACCCAAGAAAAAATATATGTTCTTGATCAGTATCAATAGTCGATTGACACTTGTCCGTCTGTCTGTCTGTTAGAGTTGTTCATCGTAGTTCAATTGACGGATTTAGTTCAGTAGTTCAATTTTTTACGAACGAACTAATATTTCATATAGTTCAGTACTTCGTTCAATGACTCGAATCTTTTTTAGAACTTCCAGTGACTCGAATCGCTTTTAGATCGTTCAGTGACTCGAATCTCTTTTAGATCGTTCAGTGACTCAAAGCCCATTATAGTTCGTTTAATGACTCAAATCCCTTTATCAATTCAAGGTAAACATAGACTGATAGTATTTAACGTTCATATTTCGCATTAAGCAATAATGTGGGAATGGGTCTGGCAACGCCGCTCAGCCTTCTCACCACAGCAAGCTGAGGCGAGAACTATTTAGCATCGAGGTGAAAAGAGCAGTTCTGATCGAGAGTCCGAGGTGAAAGGGCTGCTAGTGTGAAACTCAAACGAAGTTGCGAAAAGACGCTCGCATTAAGAATTAATTACGACTCAAACTGAATTACTTATTATCATCTTACTTTATAATACTTATTTAAATAAACATCAAAATAATACTAATTTCCGTGGAGTTTGCCTTATTCAATAACCCGAATTCCACAAATATGGGGGCTCAACCTATGAAAAATAAGTAAACGACGATACAATTGTGTTAACAAATAAAAACAGTAAAGACTTAAAAGAAGTGTAAATTTTATGTACAATATTTGTAATAACGACGTAGCAAATATTCATTAAAAAAAAAAAAGAAAACGACGAAAGTGAGTGTGAATAAGTACACACGAAAGAATTTCCAAAGTTGTGAAATACTTATAAAACGACGCCATAATGACGCAACTTGTAGACTTTGAAAAAATACGCGAAGGACTTAAAAATGAAAAGAAAAAGACAATCGTTCTCTTGCATAAATTTGTGTTTGAATCGGAAGGCGATCGAGATAATCGCAAACGTTTACGTAGTTTTGAGGGATTCGACAACGCCGAGAAGACGTATAACGCAAAAGTCGAGTACGTCGCAAATAATTTGACTAACAACGATCTCGCTGTAATTTGCAACATATTAGGTTTGCAACATGACAAGGCCGATTTAACTGCGCACATATTTCGAAATCTGATGAAATCAAATTTGCTGGCTGACGCTAACGAAGAAGACGAAAATGAAGAAGACGATGAAGACGATGAAAGCGAAGAAGACGAAGAAGACAAGGAAGAGGATGTAAACGTTCATGAAATAGACAGGGACAGTTCTAGTCCGGCAAGCAGTAACACATTCAGAACAGCAGGAATAAACGAGATACCAAACAACAGCAAAACTCGAACACATGCAACAGCTGTTCAGCAAAATATTGGTACAGAGTCCGTGCCAAAGGCAAACATGGCGGTACAGAGGTTCGCTCTAAACTTTTGTGACATAGAAGATTCAATTCGACCTTTTAACGGGGATGATTGAATATCTGTTGAGATTTGGGTAAACGATTTTGAAGATATGGCGGCTGTAATGAATTGGGACGAATTGCAAAAATTTATATTTGCTAAAAGATCTTTAAAAGGACTTGCTAAAATGTATATAATGAGCGAACGGGGAATTAAAAACTGGCAAATGGTTAAAGAATCTTTAATACACGAATTTGAAACGCAGGTTAACAGTGCACAATTACATAAATTAATGTCAGACAGAAAAATAAAAAAAGGTGAGAGTGTACAAGAATACCTTTTTAAAATGAAGGAGTTGGCATCACGCGGTTGTATTGAAAACAGTGCTCTAATGCAATACGTTATAGACGGAATAAATGATTTAAGTGTCAACAAAGCAGTTTTGTACAACGCAAAAAATCTGAAGGAATTTAAAGAAAAAATAAAAAGCTACGAAAAAATTTGCGGTAAATCAGAAAGCATAAAAGGAAATGAAGATAAATACAAAAGTGGTCAAAATAAAAAAGAAAACGACGTGAATAAACAGAATAAAGAAATAAAATGTTACAATTGTGGTATGAAAGGACATACGTCAGACAAGTGCGAAAACAGAAGCAAGGGAAGAAAGTGTTTCAACTGCAATGATTTTGGACACATAGCAAAAGACTGTTCCCTTAAAGAACAGGAGACTGGTTCAAAAGAAAGTAATACACGGAACATAACAGCTGAGCATATTTCAATGTGCAAGACAGTGCGCGTTCAAAACGAAAATTACATTGCCTTGATAGACACCGGTAGCAAGTATAACATTATGAGTCAAAGGTCTTACAAGAAGCTGAACAATTTAAATTTAAGACCAGTTAGTGTTTTGCTCGTCGGTTTCGGTTCTCAAAACAAAGTTAAACCTTTTGGTTCATTCATTGAAGTTTTGAAAATAGACAATCTGCAGTTTGAAGTCAATTTTTTAGTTGTATCCGATAATTTCTTAGATGTCGAAATTGTATTAGGTGAAGACTTTTGCAAAGCTGCTGAAATTAATATAAATCGCGATGGGATAGCAATTAAACAACCTAATAATAAAGATGAACCTGAAATTAAAATTGATTCACTAATGAAGATAGACGTGGTAAATAATGACGAAGTGCAAATTGACATAAATCCGGAAGCAAGCGCCAGTGCTAAAAGTCAAGTGTATGAACTCGTGAAGAACTATACGCCGGGTAATACGAAGTCGACAAACGTGAAAATGAAAATCGTTATTAAAGATGAAACTCCGATTTACTCGCGACCACGCAGGCTCGCATATTCCGAACGCTGCATCATTGACGATCAAGTAGACCAGTGGCTGAAAGACGGCATAGTAGAACATTCCGAGTCAGAATACACTAGCCCTGTGATTCTTGTAAAGAAACGGGATGGCACTCCAAGATTATGCGTCGATTACAGGAGAGTAAATAAGGTAATAGAAAGAGATCATTTTCCACTTCCATTGATTGAAGACCAGCTAGACCGACTTGTTGATGCGAAAATATATAGCACGATCGATTTGAAAAACGGATTTTTCCACGTCGACGTTAAAATGAAAGCCGCAAGTATACATCATTTGTTACGCATAATGGCCAGTATCAATTCCGCAAAGTACCATTTGGTTTAACAAACTCACCTGGAGTATTTCAGCGACATGTTAATGCTATATTCAGAGAGTTGACACGGAAAGGCATTGCCATGCCATATGTTGATGACATCATTATTCCTGCCAGAACCGAAGACGAAGCCGTATCTAATCTCAAAGAAGTTCTCAAGCACTGTGAAGACTATGGACTTGTACTTAATCTCAAAAAATGTTGTTTTCTTATGACAAAGATTGAGTTTTTAGGACACGTTGTTGAAAATCAAACCATACAAATCTCGACAGCAAAGACTAAAGCTGTCACTCATTTTCCTGTACCCAAGAATCAGAAGCAGTTACAAAGTTTTTTAGGTCTGGTAGGCTATTTTCGCAAATTCATTTTAAACTTTGCAATTATAGCTAAGCCCCTAACCGATCTAATGAAACAGGATACAAAGTTCATCATCAGTGAAAAGGAAATTGCTTCATTGGATTTGCTCAAGAAAGTGATAACTGAGAAGCCAGTATTAAAGATCTTTCACCCTCAACATGAAACAGAGTTGCACACGGATGCGTCTATTGATGGTTTCGGCGCAGTACTGCTTCAGAAATCGCCCGATGATGGTCTAGTACATCCAGTGTACTATATGAGTAAAAAGACCACAGATGCTGAACGGAAGTTTACTAGCTACGAACTGGAAATCCTTGCAGTTGTGGAGGCTCTTAATAAGTTTCGAGTCTATCTTTTGGGGCTACACTTTAAGATCGTAAGTGACTGCAACGCATTTACCAAAACGATTGACAAGAAAGACGTATGCGCTAGAGTTGCCCGATGGATTCTTCTGCTCCAGGATTTCGATTTCAATGTCGAGCATAGAGCTGGCACACGCATTCGTCATGCTGATGCATTAAGCAGAAATCTAGTGATGTTGATCTCTAACGACAGTTTGCACAGCAAAATCAGATATCTCCAAGCTCAAGACGATGAATTGAAGGCAATCATAGACATCCTTGCTGAGAAGACTACACATAACAATTACTACATGAAATTTGGCCTGCTGCACAAATTGATCGATGACGATGAAATAATAGTTGTACCATTAGCCTTGCAACGCGAGATCATCAAGCAAGCTCATGAGAAAGGACATTTTTCCATCAAGAAAACTAAAGATCTAATTGGTAAGGAGTTCTACATCCCAAAGCTCGACGACAAGGTTCAACGGCAAATTCGATGCTGCATACCATGCATAGTGTCAAACCGGAAGCTTGGTAAACAGGAAGGAGAGTTGCATCCATTGCCGAAGGAAGAGGCGCCGTTACAAACATTTCACATCGACTTCTTAGGGCCTCTAGAGTCAACGCATAGGCAGTACAAGCACATCCTTGCAGTCACAGATGGTTTTACTAAGTTCTGCTGGCTGTACCCAACAAAGACGACATCAGCGAAGGAGGGAGTTGCGAGACTTCAAACACAAAGCATAACTTTCGGGAACCCAGTTCAAATAGTCTCCGACAAGGGATCTGCTTTTACATCTGAAGAATTTAAACAATATTGCAGTGAAGAGAATATTAGGCACCATGCTGTAACAACGGGCTTGCCACGAGCTAATGGACAAGTCGAAAGGCTCAACGCAATCATCATATCCGTATTGTCCAAGCTCTCCATCGATGACCCAAGTAAATGGTACAAGTTTGTTGACAAAGTGCAACAAGCCATTAACTCAACATACTGCAGAAGCACTCACACGACGCCGTTCGAGCTTCTTATTGGCATAAAAATGCGAACAAAATCAGACATTCAAATCAATCAGCTTATCAATGAAGAAATGATTCAGAACTTCACCGAAAACCGAGACGAGCTACGTAAAAACGCCAAACAGCAGATCCTCAAGTTACAAGAAGAAAACCAGAAGTCATACAACTTGCGACGTAGACCTGCATCAACGTACAAAGTCGGCGATCTTGTGGCAATCAAGCGTACGCAACTTGGTGGTGGGCTAAAGCTGAAGCCGAAATATTTAGGCCCGTATCGAGTCACTAAAGTTAAACTGCGAGACACCTATGATGTAGTCAAAGACGCTTATTTCTCCGATGGTCCCAGGTCCACATCCACCTGTGCAGAGTACATGAAGACGTGGATTCCCAACGACGACGATGATGACGTCGCATTCGAGACGAATGCATAGAAGGATGGCCGAGTTGTGGGAATGGGTCTGGCAACGCCGCTCAGCCTTCTCACTACAGCAAGCTGAGGCGAGAACTATTTAGCATCGAGGTGAAAAGAGCAGTTCTGATCGAGAGTTCGAGGTGAAAGGGCTGCTAGTGTGAAACTCAAACGAAGTTGCGAAAAGACGCTCGCATTAAGAATTAATTACGACTCAAACTGAATTACTTATTATCATCTTACTTTATAATACTTATTTAAATAAACATCAAAATAATACTAATTTCCGTGGAGTTTGCCTTATTCAATAACCCGAATTCCACAATAATGCTTATAAGGCATGATTTATTATAATATGTATGTTGGATTCAGCAGCAACCGCATCTGCATAAATTTTTGTTATGCACATTTTTTGTTATATACATTTGAATTTGAAAATCTGTTACGTCATTACATGTAAATATGCAAACATATGTAACTGCAAGCAAGGTGGCAAGCCTCTCTTGCACTGGGCTCAGCTGTTAAGCTTACGCACCTTTACATTGCTTCTTACATTCTTACACTCGTTGTTGATCAAGGCGAAGCAAAGAAAATTGTTCTAAGCACAGCCAAATTCTCGCGCACCGTCGTTATCTCGAAAATAAAATTATAACGTTGTGGAAAAGCAAATTGTTGTCATTATTAGTTGCTAAAAAACATTGGCAACTCAACATTTGGAGGCCCCGGCGAGATTTGTTTACTTTCGTGCAGCGCAAATATAAGCAACAAGACTTAATATTGCTTAGTGACAAAGTGCATTACAATTGCTTATTATAAAGTGCGTTTTTATAATTAGGCAATTATAAACATATGTGCATGTGTGTGTTGGCAATTTACAGCTCAGCTTTGTTTACATAGATTCCGCTAGCTGACTTTGTCGTGTTTCTTTCTTGCGGTCATTCGTAGCTGACTCACATATATATACATACATACATACGTGTACCGTGTATATAAGCAGCTGTCCCGTTGTTGGTGTGGGCGTACAGTTTATCAGCTTTTGTTAAAAGCAATCATGGCAAGTGAAGGTGCCAGCGATATGTTGCCAAACAGGGTGACTTATTTTAAGCGCAAAGTGGCTGCGCTGTTTGAGCGCGCCAAAAGCATTGAGTATGATCTAACCGAGGCAAAGGTTATTTCATTTTGTGCCATCGATTTGGAGATGCGTTTAATGCTAATTGAGCGCACTAAAACTGCATTTGCTGAAGCTCATAACGCGCTAGAAGAGTTGGATTTTGATGAGATTGGCAGCAAGCTACGAGATGATTTTGACGAAGTGATGGCTATGGTTGAAGCTCGCGTTCGTGTACATATGCAAAGGCGGCTGCCCATTTCAGCTCATTCTACATTGGGTCGTTATGATGACACATTAAACCAATCAGTGATAATGACCAGCAGAACGCGTTTGCCCGAGCTCAAGTTGCCTACGTTTTCCGGCGGCTACACGGAATATATGGATTTCATCGCAATGTTTGAATCTGTAGTCGACAAGGATGCCGAACTGTCTAGTATTGAGAAGCTGCAGCATCTCCGCTCGTGTTTGTCTGGCCCTGCGTTGGATGCGGTTCGATCATTAGAGTTTTCCGGTGCCAATTATCGTGTGGCTCTGGATATTCTTAAAAAACGATTTAGTAATAAACGTCTTGTTTTCCAGGCACACATCAAGGAGATTCTTGGGCTCAAGAGGGTAGATTCGGAGTCGGCATCAAAACTTCGTGAGTTTTCTGACAAGGTCAACTCTCACATGCGTGCTCTGCAAACCTTGGGTAGTTTGGAGCAAATCGCAGGATGCATGATTGTTCATACGCTGCTTCAGAAGCTGGATGTTAAGACGCAGACAAGATGGGAGGAAGCCACATCCATTGACGAGGTGCCGTCAGCTGATGAGTTTTTCGAATTTTTGGAAAGACGGAGTCAAAAGCTGGAGAGCGTTCAACATGCCCTGTCATCTCATGTGCCAAATTCTCAGGTGGGCAAATCCAACCAAAATACTAACTCCAGCAGAAAGGCATTTGTAGCCGAGACTAACCAAAATGGCTGTAGCTTTTGTGATGCGCCTGGTCATGGAATATATACATGTAGTAAATTCGCAAATTTGTCTCCATCCCTTCGTCATAAGGAGGTTAAAAAGCTTGCACTTTGTTTTAACTGTTTGAAGAAGGGGCATCAAACACGTTCATGTAGCAGTAGTCATTGTCGAACTTGTGGAGGAAAGCATCATACCCTGCTGCACTTTAATGCGCTGCCAGACGCTCAACCGACCACGTCGTCTCACCTATCGTCTGTTTCGAGCGCTGCCGTGTCAACGCCCTCACACTCAACTACCTCTCTTGCTGCCCAGGGTCTTCAGTCTGGTGTTGTGCTCTTGGCCACCGCAGTGGTAATGGTAAAGAATAGTTCCGGTTCTTTGGTTCCCTGTAGGGCTTTATTAGACTCTGGTTCTCAGTTGCACATGGTCACATCCCGTTTTGCGCATAGGCTGCAACTAAAGAAAACCAGATCTTCGGCAGTTGTTACTGGTCTCGGAGACACAAGTGTCTCTACTGATGGATCCGCCGTAAGGATCATCATGAAATCACAAGCTTCGGAATATTCAGCCACGTTTGACGCTCTTGTAGCTCCAACCATCACCGATAGCCAGCCCAGCTTCGTTATCGATACATCCGATTGGAAAATTCCCTCAAACATAAGGTTAGCTGATCCTGCGTTTAACAAGCCACAGCGAGTCGACCTGTTAATTGGAGCGAGCCTTTTCTACGAGCTTTTGTCTGTTGGCCAAATTCTGCTGCTACCAGGGTTGCCATTACTTCAAAAGACTCGACTTGGCTGGGTCGTGACCGGTGGGTTTGAGAGACTGCGTGGGACTTCGTTGTTGGCTACAGGAGTCGCTCCTGAAACCGATACAGCTCAGTTGGATTTTCGTTTGGATGATTTGGTTCGGCGTTTTTGGGAAATCGAGAGCTTTGAAGAGCCCATGGTAAGGGCCAGTAAGGAAGAGTTGGAATGCGAGCAGCATTTTGTTAATAATTTCTCTCGGCTGCCTTCCGGCGAATACTCAGTTCGGTTGCCGTTGAAGCGCAGCGCAGAATTACTTGGAGAGTCTTATGATCAGGCATATCGTCGTTTTCTCAGTCTTGAACGAAAATTGAGTCATCATGTGCATTTGAAGGAGCAGTATTCAGCCTTTATCAAGGAATTCCTGGATCTAAATCATATGTCTCGAGTTTCTGCTGAGTCCGTTAGTTGTTGCAAGTACTTTCTCCCACATCATTGCGTCTTGAAGGAGGAAAGCACCACAACTAAGTTGCGTGTTGTGTTTGATGGCTCTGCTAAGACTGATGCTGGATTCTCTTTGAATGATGTGCTCATGGCGGGGCCAATCATACAGGCTAAATTGCTCCACATCCTGATCAGATTTCGCACATATCCTGTGGCTCTTACAGCTGACATCTGTAAGATGTATCGCTGTGTCCGAGTGACTTCGCCTGACAGTCTATATCAATGCATACTGTGGAGAGATTCGCCTCAGAAGGAGATTGAAGTATTCAAACTAGATACTGTGACGTATGGAACCAAATCAGCGTCCCTTCAATCCGTGCGTGCGATGCACCAGTTGGCTATTGATGAGCGTGATGCATTTCCAGTCGGTTCGAATGCCCTTCAGCAGGAGTTTTATGTGGACGATTTCCTATCTGGAGCCAACTCAGTCTCTGAAGCCAGAGAGAAAATGAATCAGACTGCCGGCATATTATCTCGTGGGAACTTCAAACTGCGGAAGTGGTGTTCCAGTCACCCGGAAGTTCTCGTTGGAGTCGCTGATGAAGATAGGGAACAGCTTTTAAAGTTCGATGATGGAAGTGATGTCACGAAAGCTCTTGGACTTGTATGGGATCCAGCGACTGATCAGCTTTTGTTTTCGTTCTCTGTTCTAGAGTCTACAGCGAAGCCTTCCAGACGATCAGTCCTGTAAGGATCAACTGAATTGGGATGAGAGTTTGCCTATAGCACGCGATACAGCCTGGAAGGAGCTGTGCAGTAGCTTTCAGAGCATTCCACACGTCTCGTTTCCTAGAGTGGTGCTTAGTGCAGAAGCAGAAGTTGAAATCCACGGATTTTGCGATGCCAGTATGGAGGCCTACGGAGCCTGCGTCTATGTGGTGACCAGAAGTCCGGTAGCAACAAGTCGCATCCTTTGCTCAAAGTCCCGAGTTGCTCCGCTGAAAACATTGACGGTCCCAAAGTTGGAACTCTGTGGAGCGAAGCTACTTGCAAATCTGATGTCTGATATTAAGCGCACTGAAATCTTCTCCGGCCAGTTCTACTGCTGGTGTGATTCGTCCGTTGTTCTGTCGTGGATTCGAGATGAGCCGTTCAGGTTCAATATCTTCGTGGCGAATCGAGTAGCCGCCATACAAGAGCTTACCGCCAGCATGGAGTGGAGATATGTTCCTACGGATAGAAATCCAGCTGATATCCTTTCCAGAGGCACATTTCCTGATGTCTTAGCGCAATCGGAGCTCTGGTTGCAAGGCCCACCGTACTTATTGGAAGCTCGTGTTAATTGGCCCTTGTCCTGTCTTTCTGAGAAGCCTACTGTCGAGCTGAGGAAAAGTGTGCTGATCGCTAAGTCGCCGCATGTGGATGTAACTGTCAATTGCAAGCACTTGAATTCTTTTGGCTTCATGCAGCGTACCTTTGGCTACGTCTACAAATTTATGAAGGGCTTAAGGCATGGAGGACTCACTGTTGCAGATATCCATCATGGTACCCGGATTCTTCTACGGCTTGTGCAGATCGCTAATTTATGGGATGACATAAAGCAGATTCGCTCTCATGGGAATGTGAGGAAATCAAGCGCTATCGCAGCTCTGGCACCTTTTTTGGATTCAGAAGGGCTGTTACGTGTGGGTGGTCGACTAAGCAATTCATCTCTGAATTACGATGCTCGACATCCAATTATTTTGCCGCGTCGTCATGCAGTCACCTTAGCCCTCATTGTTCATTTTCATGAAAGGAGCCTGCATACTGGACCCCGTGCACTTCTGGCGAAGGTTCGACTGCAGTATTGGCCAATTGGTGGACTCAGAACTGTTTCGAAGGCTGTTAGTAGATGCGTGACATGCTTCAGAGCAAGGTCAAGCTTTGTAGAGCCTATGATGGCAAACCTGCCAAAGGAGCGTTTGGAAGCCGTTCGAGCGTTCACAGTCACTGGCGTCGACTATTGCGGACCCTTTTTCTACAGGTCGGAAGTTCGGACGAGACCACCTATTAAATGTTACGTCAGCGTTTTCATCTGTTTCACCAGCAAGGCAATACACTTAGAGCTAGTAAAGGACCTAACGACTGCCACGTTTTTGAGTGCTCTAAAACGGTTCATTGCTACTCGTGGCCATCCCAGCCAGATATGGTCCGACAATGCAACAAACTTTGTTGGAGCGAGGAACGAACTGGCGGAACTAAAAAATCTTATGCTTAGCGATCCCCACATGGAATCAGTTCGGCAGTTCTGTCTCGCAGCTGACATCGAATGGAAGTTCATTCCTCCTCGTTCTCCGCACTTTGGTGGACTCTGGGAAGCGGCAGTGAAGCTGGCCAAGCACCATTTCTATCGCTCTGTTGGTCGTTCGTTGCTTAATTTCGATGAACTTCGCACGCTTGTTTGTCAAATTACTGCAATTGTCAACTCACGTCCGTTACTTTCACTTTCAGAAAACCCAGCGGATCTAGATGTTCTGACTCCTGCTCATCTGTTGTTCGGTGGTCCTCCAACAACTATCATCGAACCAGACTTGACGAGACTGAACTACAACCGGTTGGATGCATGGCAGCGTGTGGCGCAGTTGCAGCAGGTGTTCTGGGCCCGTTGGCGTGAGGAGTACCTCACCCTGTTGCAGCAACGAGCTAAGTGGCGTACTCCAACGCAAGCGTTATGCGTTAACGACATGGTGCTCGTCAAGGATGAGAATCTGCCCCCCATGCGTTGGCCGCTGGGTAGGGTAGTACAGCTGATTCCTGGCAAGGATGGAATCGTTCGTGTAGCCGATCTTAGGACCTCGTCTGGAGTAGTTAGAAGAGCTGTAAACAAGCTGTGCCTGCTGCCTTTGAAGGACTCTGTTGAAAGTCAAGCTTCCAACGGGGGGAGTATGTTGGATTCAGCAGCAACCGCATCTGCATAAATTTTTGTTATGCACATTTTTTGTTATATACATTTGAATTTGAAAATCTGTTACGTCATTACATGTAAATATGCAAACATATGTAACTGCAAGCAAGGTGGCAAGCCTCTCTTGCACTGGGCTCAGCTGTTAAGCTTACGCACCTTTACATTGCTTCTTACATTCTTACACTCGTTGTTGATCAAGGCGAAGCAAAGAAAATTGTTCTAAGCACAGCCAAATTCTCGCGCACCGTCGTTATCTCGAAAATAAAATTATAACGTTGTGGAAAAGCAAATTGTTGTCATTATTGAAGCTTTGATTCTTATCTCGACCTTGGTAGTGAACGGACGTGTTTCGCGCGCGCTCCGGAAAATCTCTTGTAGTGGACGAACTTAAAAGTAAAAAATTGCAAATTGTATTGCAGTTATATAATAATAGCGAAAGGACGCTTTATATAAAAAGAAAATTCTGTTTTATGTGAAAAAAACAAGTGCATAGTTATAAAAAGTGCCACGATTAAACCGCTCATAATGAGCAATGAACAAATGAAAGAGCGTAGAAGCTCCATCGATCAACGAAATGGATTTTACTCATATTTCTCAACCCGCGACAACGAGGCTGAAAAAATATCAATGCAGAGCAATCCAGCTCTCTTGACCATAGGCAACCAGAGAGCACGTTCTTGCTCTCCGGCTCTACTAACTGTGCCTTCCACGTCATGGAGTTCGCAGTGCAGCTCTCCAACAACGTCGAATGCAATAATTTCGACACACGCCGCACCAACAGCAAGTACAGTGACCTCTTTGACGTCTGCAACCGCAGCAACAACAACAACTACAACGGTTTCTGTCACCAACAATGCGATAACGACTGCGCGCTCAACTTCTGCAGCGCAAGCGCAAATTACAACAATATCATCAAATGCAAGCTCAAGTGCCAATACCGGCAATAACAACAACACGCAAACAATGGAACCAAATCAAGTCAAGAAAACGGGACCGGCTGTGCAGACTGGTATGGATCGCTACATCCAAATCAAGCGCAAACTCAGCCCACAAAAGGCGAAGGATGGAAACAAACCAAAAATTAACCGTGCAAATAATGTCAGCGAAACTCCTGAGACTCTTAACTCTAATAGATACTCCGTTCTGGCTGATGTTGAGACTCGTCAACACGATGCTGGACAAGAGGTCCCAAAGAAACAAAAGCCCCCACCAATATACATTCGGGAGGAGATTTCCAACGCACTTGTTAACAAAATTGTTGAGCTGGTCGGGAATAACAACTTTCATGTTATTTCACTCACTAAAGGGAATATCCGTGAAACCAAGCTACAAACAAAAACTGAGGAGCATTTCCGAATAGTGTCAAAATACCTAAATGACACTAAGAAAAACTATTACACATACCAACTAAAAAGCAGTAAGGGCTTGCAAGTGGTACTTAAGGGCATAGAACCAGAGGTAACGCCTGTCGAAATCACAGAAGCTCTACATCAAAATGGATTTCTCGCCAAGAAGGTGACAAATATTATCAACAAAAATAAGAAGCCGCAACCACTCTTCAAGGTCGAGCTTGAGCCAGACAATAAAACATTGAAGAAAAACGAAGTACATCCAATCTACAAGCTGCAGTTCCTGTTGCATCGCAGGATCACTGTCGAAGAACCACACAAGCGCAATGGACCAGTGCAATGTACAAATTGCCAAGAATACGGACACACACGATCCTACTGCACTCTTCGGCCAGTCTGTGTAGCTTGCGGAGACTCTCATGGCTCTGACCCTTGCCCGGCTAACAAAAAAGACCCAAGTGCAAAAATGTGTGGTAACTGCGGAGGAAATCACACAGCAAACTACAGAGGCTGTCCAGTTTACAAAGAGTTAAAAAGCCGAATCCGACGAGCGACAACGACACGCTCCCAGAACACACCAAATGTTTTTACACCATCCCAAACTACACCTGACGTCTTCTTTGCTAAAGCAGCAAGATCTTCATTTGGTCCTGCAAACACTATCAAAGGCACCTCGTTTGCAAGCGCTTTAAAAACAGGACTAGAAAACTCAACCCACACAACAGCGATTCCACATTTATCTGAGGTAGAGCCAAATATGGTAAACTCTCACCAGCCCATGGGGCAGCCACAAAACAACATTGAAGCCATGATCTTTTCTCTGCAACAAAATATGATGGACTTCATGTCATTCATGAAAACAACTTTGCAAACCCTCATGCAAAATCAAAACATACTGATACAGATGCTTGCATCTCAACAGTCCAAATAATCAATGGCGTCTCTACGAATATCTCTGTGGAATGCCAATGGTGTTTCACGGCACAAACTTGAACTAACACAATTCCTGTACGACCGACACATCGACGTGATGCTGCTCGCAGAGACACACCTCACATGCAAATACAACTTCCAAATACGAGGTTATTTGTTTTACGGCACAGATCATCCGGATGGCAAAGCTCACGGTGGATCCGGCATCTTAATCAGAAACCGCATCAAGCACCATTTTCATAAAAGGTTTGCAACAAATTATTTGCAATCTACATCCATAAACGTACAATCGGGTAACGGCAATCTCACCATTGCCGCTGTTTATTGCCCGCCTCGCTTCACAATCTCTGAGGGTCAATTCATGGACTTCTACAATACTCTAGGGGAGCGATTTATAGCAGCAGGAGACTACAATGCCAAGCACACGCACTGGGGATCCCGCCTTGTGACCCCCAAAGGAAAGCAGTTATACAACGCAATCATCAAACCAAACAACAAACTGGACTACGTTTCCCCAGGTAGGCCTACATATTGGCCAGCAGACCCCAGAAAGCTACCAGATCTAATTGACTTCGCAGTCACGAAGAACATTCTACGCAATCTGATAAGTGCCGAATCACTTTCGGACCTATCATCCGATCACTCCCCGGTGCTACTTAATCTTCTCCAACGCCCGCAAATCATAGAGCATCCTCATAGGCTGACAACGCACAGAACCAACTGGCTTTAATACAAAAAATATGTTAGTTCCCATGTTCAGCTATCCCCGCAGCTCAACATTGAAGAGGACATCGACTGCTCTGTTGATGCTCTGGAATCTGTACTCGTAGCAGCAGCCAAACCCAGCCAGCTTGCGCGTATAATCCCATACCTGAGGACAAACAATGTAATTCCAGCACATCAATTTGTCTTTCGAGAGAACCGTGGAACTATCGAGCAAGTCAACCGAATAAAATCAGCAATACGTACTGCATTCGAAAACCGGGAATACTGCGGTGCGATATTCCTCGTCGTCTCTCAAGCATTCGACCGAGTCTGGCTCGAAGGTCTCATGCATAAAATCAAAATATTACTGACTGAACATACTCACAAGCTATTTGAGTCGTACCTCTACAACAGAGTCTTCGCAGTGAGATGCAACGCTACTACATCCGACGACCACAGTATAGAAGCTGGAGTTCCTCAAGGCAGCGTACTGGGGCCAACCCTTTATGTTCTATTCACGGCGGATATACCCATAAACGAGCGACTGACAACATCTACATTTGCTGACGATACCGCTATCTTAAGTCGCTCTAGATGTCCAATACAAGCTACAGCACAACTAGCTGACCACCTGGTGGTGGTGGAGAAGTGGCTATCAGACTGGCGTATTAAAATAAACGAGCAAAAGTGTAAACACGTAACGTTTACTCTTAATAGGCAGACTTGCCCTCCGCTAACGTTATACAATACGCAGATCCCCCAAGCTGATGAAGTGACGTATCTTGGCATACACCTTGATAGGCGACTTACCTGGCGGAGACACATAGAAGCCAAAAAAATGCACCTAAAACTAAAAGCTAATAGCCTCCATTGGATTATAAATTCTCGATCGCGCCTATGCTTGGACTACAAGGTCCTACTCTACAATTCCACTCTAAAACCAATCTGGACCTACGGCTCGCAGCTTTGGGGAAATGCGAGTAGCAGCAACATTGACATCATACAGCGCCAACAATCCAAAATCTTGAGAACCATCACCGGGGCGCCATGGTATGTTCGGAACGAAAACATTCACAGAGATATAAACATTCTACCCGTAAAAGATGAGATAGTTCAACAAAAAGCGAACTACCACCTCAAACTATCTTTGCACCCTAATCATCTTGCAAGGTGCTTATCTCTGGTGTGCAACCGAACACGCCTCCAACGCAACGACCTACCAGCCCAGCAATAATCCATTAGGGCCCTTTAACTCGGATTCAGTCAACACGGCTGTTATCTAACGCATTATTTTAAGATTTGATAAACTTATTGTTAGTCTCCCTCTGGAGAAGATTCAATAAATAAATAGCAAAGCATTAAAAAAAAAAAAAAATTATTAGTTGCTAAAAAACATTGGCAACTCAACAATGTAATTTTTAATTTTGTTATCTTTCTTAATTTCGCATTAAGCTTACAAAACACACTTTTAGACCCTTTACTATAATAAAGTAAAACGGCTCTATTAAGTTTGTTAAAATAAATGTGCGTAACAAGTCGAAGGAAGTCCGGCAGACCACATAAGGTATTAATATTCACGATCAGCATCACCAGACGGGTAATGTTCGTCATGTCCGCCTGTCTGCATGAACACCTAGATCTCAGAGACTATAAGAGCTAGAGTCACCAAATTTGGTATAGTGGTTCGTCTATGGGCTAAGCAGATCAAGTTTATGTTACAATTTTGACACGCCCCTTTCCGCCTCCGTAAATCAAAAACAAAATTTTTGAAATCCCATAAAACTAAACTAGAGTCCTGAATTTTGGCACACAATCTCAATGTATCCTGAAAATTTCATCGCGATCGGATAATAAACTCCGAAGTTATTCAAAACTCAATATTACTCAGTGTCGGGCCAAAGAAAGAAGAAGAGCATATTGACGTTACAGCGCGCTATGGGGTACTATTAGTGTTACTCTTATTTCCTTTTTGAAGAATAAGTAATGGGTCACTCATAGTCGACTTCGGCTGTAGCCTTTCCGACAGGTTTAATTTGTAAATATTTAGTTTTGTTATTATCAATTTTATGATATTGATTTGAATTTTAATTTCATTTGAATTTTGTTAAGACCAATTGCATATTACTTAATCTTTAAACATAAGTAGCGCTAGTGCTTCTATATCGATATAACTAATAAGGGATTCGAGTCACTGAACTAAATGACCTACAATTAGGAATTTAGTTCGTTCGCCCACTTTAGCGACTAGTTCAATTGATTTGAAGCCGAACGATTTGATACAACTCTACTGTCTGTTCCTTCGTGCGTCCGTCTGTATGAACGCACCGATCTCAGTAACTACTTATAAGAGCTAGAGACTTAATAGGTCAAGAATATTTTTAATTTGTGATATATCATTCCCCGCCCACACACATCGAAAAAGACCCATCACAGCGTCAAATTTTCAGATAACACAGCTGATTTTAACAGATAGTTCAATTATAACAATAACTGAGCAATTTGCTGCAAGTTTCATAGCGACTGACCCATAAATAAAGGAGATATTAAAAAATTTGTTATAAATTCATTATTTCACAATTGTTGATCAGTTGTCCAACACCATTCAACAATAGTTTAAGAGTTGTCCAGCAGTAACAAACTGATTGATTAGTATTATTACAATAAATATTATTAGCAACACATATGCTTGATAATTCAACATTTGTGTCATAGCATTACAATAATTAACATTTTTTGCATTACTAATTCCATATATAAACCTTCGATATCGGTATAGTTTTGTGATAGTTTCACTAGCGGTTGGAAAACAACTTGAAAGTTTTTTCCCTGTAAATTAATTAGAAATAAAAATATTTATTTATATTATATTTTAATTCGTCGATCGTGACATGCAAGGCGAATGGACGTGCTTCCAGGACGCTCTGCAAGAAGTTGAAAAAGAAACAGTGAAATCGGTGAAGGGCTCTAGCTGCAGGTGCTGCACGCAGAACACGGATTGCTTACTTTTAGTTATTTATTTATTTATTGTCAGACATAAAAGGCAGACGACACTACAATGTGAATATAAATTAAAATAAAATTAAAATTAAAATTAATATTTAACAATTTTTGCTTAAATTAAAATTTGTAAAAGTACATTAAATTTAAATAATTTAATATATATTCAATTGAATTAAATTCTGGGGGTATATTACAAGAAAAATATTGGTCCAACATTCATTGCTAGGATTGGGGAAAACCCAGAAAAAACCAGTCGGAAAGGCTACAGTCGAAGTCGACTATGAGAGACCCATTACTTATTCTTCTAAATGGAAATAAGAGTAACACTAATAGTTCCCCATAACGCGTTGTAAAGTCAATATACTCTTCTTCTTCCTTTGGTACGACACTGAGTAATATTGAGTTTTGAATAACTCCCGAGTTTATTATCCGATCGCGATGAAATTTTCAGGATACATTAGGACCCTGCTTGCTTGTCCTGTGTGCCAAAATTCAAGGCTCCAGTTTTAAAGGCTCCTGATTGGCTGAGGCTAGGCTGCTAATAGGCTAAAAAATGGCGGCTGATAGGCTGTCTGTCTGTGTCTCTGTCTCTCCCTTTGTCTGTGTATATATGTATATATATATATATATATATATATATATATATATGTGTGTGTGTGTGTATGTGTGTATGTGTGTGTGTGTGTGTTTTTTTTTTTTGTGTTCAATTTTACTTTATTTGCTCCATAAATATATTTACACTTAAAATGCTAGTAGTATAAACAAAACAGAATAATAATTACTTAAAATAAAATAATTAAGATCTAGAGTGTAGGCTGCCCCTGCGGTACTGACGTCAGTCACTGCGTCGCCGGGGCGGAAAACTACAATCAAATCTCAAACCTCCCTGCTTCTCTCCCTCTCAACTCTGCGAAGTTCCTGCATGACACAGGCCGCAAAGGAACAGAACGCATCCCAGAATAGAGGTTTAGTTATCAACAGCTCCGTCAGATTTTCTGCTGTGACACGCTGCCCAGCCGCAGTTGAAAGACGGAGCCTTTGGCCGTCAAACCGCCCACAGTAAAACATTATGTGGCTGGCATCTTCGCAGTACCCCTCTCCGCACCAGATACAGCTAGAACTTGTCTCGTGGCCAAACCTATGTAGATATTGCCTGAAGCATCCGTGCCCACTCAGCAATTGCGTGACGTAGAAGTTGACGCTTCCATGTCTACGATCAACCCAGATTTTTAAGTTGGGTATTAGGAGGTGCGTCCAACGCCCTTTGGACGAGGCATCCCATCGCAGTTGCCAGTTTGCCATGGTTGTCCCTCTGGCTTCAAGGCGCGCTCTCCTTCTCTGTTGGCCTGCTCTGGTGGCTGCATCCACGGCTTTCTCCTCGTCTGCCAGTAGGTCAATTGGCACCATGCCCGCAATAACGAACGCCGCATCGTCCGACACCGTTCTAAACGCACTGCACACGCGCAGCGCACAGAGTCGATGAGTAGCCACGATACTCCTGGCGTAGCTCTTAACCTGAACGGCATCTGCCCAGATCGGCGCCGCATATAGCGTGATCGACCTGGTGACGCTCGTTAGGAGCATTCTCCTCTCCTGTTTGGGGCCCCGGGTGTTCAGCATTATCCTGGACAGTGCCCGACTCGAGTTTGCCGCCTTTTCCTGAACAAACGAAAGGTGTTCGCGATAAGTCAGTCGAGTGTCTATTACGACGCCTAAGTATTTGATAGCCCTTTTGGACTCAACAAAGACTCCATCCTCGATCTGAATCCGAGCAGTTTCTACTCGTTTCCGGCTGCTTATTAGCACCGCCTCAGTTTTCTGGGCCGCCAGTTCCAGACTCATTGAGCGCAGCCACTGCATTACCACACGCACTGCCGCACTGCAGGTATCCTCCACCTCGTGTAGCTGTTTGGCGACGACCACGAGCGCCACGTCGTCGGCGTATCCAATTATTTGGCAGCCATCCGGAAGAGGCAGCCGCAGGATTCCATCATACATCACGTTCCACAGAAGCGGCCCCAACAAAGACCTTGGGGCACTCCTGCCGAGACGCTATGGGAAGCAGGGCCGGCTGCTGTAGAGTAGTGCAGCTGTCTGTTGCCGAAATAGCTTCTCACCAGTGTGTGAATATACGGTGGGACACCGAATCCGCTTAGTGCATCCAGAATGCACCCCCAGTCGGCCGAATTAAACGCATTTTTTACGTCTAGAGTGGCGATGAGGCAATACTGCTTGGTGCCACCTTTCCATCTGAGGCCCTCAACGGCTGCAGAGGCAATGTCTGTCACCTTCTTTATGGCATCAAGGGTGGATCTCTCCTTCCGGAAGCCATACTGGTGAGATGACAGACCGCCGTTGTTGCAAATCGCTGCATCCAATCTTGAACATATTATTCTCTCAAGGATTTTCCCCAAAGGCAGATCGGCCTGTACGATGATGCCTCCTCCGGCGGTTTGCCAGGTTTCGGGATCAGCACCAGTTTCTGGACTTTCCATCTATCTGGGAAAACTCCTTCGCGCAGACATTGCGAGTACGCTTCCGCAAAAATCTCTGGACGCAAAGAGATGGCCAGCTTTACGGCTCGGTTAGGAATACCGTAGGGACCAGGTGCCTTGCCAGGCTTCAAATTCCGGGCCACCTCGAGGACTTCCTCGACCGTTACCACGCCAGCTTCAGGTAAGGCCGCTGTCCCGCTAGTGTGGGATGTGAAGCGTCTGGTTGTTAACCTGTCCTCTCTATACGGGAAAAGTGTCTCCACGATTTCCTTCAGGCGCGTGGGGTCAGTTGGAGCATTTTTCCGGTTGGCATAAATGCGTTTGACCACCACTTTGTAAGCCTTGCCCCAGGGTTCGTGTTCAGCCGAGTCACACAAACTGAGAAAACACTCTCGCTTGCTGGTGAGGATTGCATTTTTTAAGATCTTTCTGGCATCTCTGAAGTGTAGATGCAATGCTGTCCAGTTCTCTCCATGCCTTCTCCTCGCTCGTTGGTAATGCCTTCTGGCCGATATGCAGATCCTGCGTGCCGCCGCTATTTCCTCATTCCACCAGCAGGTCGATCTGTGGTGTCTTCTGTATGTTTTCCTTGACGCCATACTTGCATCACATGCCAGTTTTAGGTGGAGACAGAGCTGCTCCGTCATATCCCGGGCTGAGCCTGATACAACCAGCTCGCTGAACTGCTCGGTGAAAACAACAGTGTTTAGCGACTCCTCCTTGTAGGCCATTCCTGTGGGCGCTCGGCTCGGGGCTCGCCCGGTTGGGTTGCCAATCGAGAACAGAATCGCCTCATGGTCGCTACCCGTGTAGACATCTCCTACTTGCCATTTCGAAGTGGGAAACAAGCAGCTGCTGACGAACGTAAGGTCGATGACAGATCCTGATCCCCCGCGGCTAAAAGTGTGTCGCGAGCCTTCGTTGAGGAGCGCCAGATCAAGAGCTGCTAGTGCCTCAAGCACACAACGACCCCTTGCATTGGTGGCTGTACTCCCCCACTCTAGAGCCCACGCATTGAAATCTCCCGCTATGACAGCTGGACTATGATTCCGAGCGTCAATCGCAAGTTCATCCAGGGCGGTGCTGAACTCTTCATAATTCAGACTCGGAGGGAGGTACCAGCTATAAATCCAAACATCATCCAACCTAACTCTGACGAAGTGCGTTGCTGCCCATGTGGATGAGAACAGCCGCACTCGTTCGCCACAGATCCAAATTCCTGCCTTCCCTGAGGTGCTCCAGATCCAGTTACATGTATAACTTCGCCTGTAGGGCTCGCTAATTATGGCCACATCCACACTCAGCTCTCGAACTGCTTGCATGAGAAGGTCCTGGGCTGCTTCACAGTGATTGAGGTTAAGCTGGACGAAGCTAGTCATGCCGCTTATTGGAAGTCATTGGCGCTTTGCGTGCTGCTGGGCAGTTTTGACATCCAGCTATGTGGCTTTCATGTTTGCCATGCTCCGCACAGAGAAAGCATTTGGCCTGGTTTGTGCAGTCTCGGACCTTATGCCCACTAGAGCCGCACTTGAGACACAAATTACTCCTGTCGACTGGGGACCGGCATCTTGCTGCAATATGACCAAAATCGAGGCATTTGTAGCATCTGGTTTGGGCGTTCCTTGCCTTGATCCTGCAGACTGACCACGCAATTCTCACTTTGCCAATCTGGAGTGCTTTCTCTGCTGCAGCTACTGGTAGGCTGATAGTTGCGCACTGTGTTCCTCCGTAGGCTGGGCGTAGCCTCTTGATCGAGCTGACGTTTAGGTCGATGTCCAGATGATTCTTAAAGGCTGACTTGATGTCCTTCGCACTGGTCATTTCGTCCAAGTCTCTCACCTCAATTGGCACTTCATGAGTTAAAGCACGCGTCTCCAGGTGGCCTCCGAGCGCGAGGCCAATGTCCTGCCTGAGTTGAGCTAAATTATCCACCATAGGAGCTTTCGTCTGCCGCTTAATATCAGGTTTATCCTTGCGCTGGCGTCTAACTACTGTTGTCCAACTTTCTGCCTTCTGGGGGTCTGATGCGATCATAGTCACAGCATGTTGCGCCTGCCGTTTGGGCTTTTTTGACGGAGTTTTACGCTGCTCCGACAGTGGATCTCTGAACCTTTTTGGCGTATTCTTCGCTTCGCCTTTGTTTTTTCTGACGTATTCACTCACTTTAGCTATAATAGCTAACGCTGGCGTGGTTTGGGTGTCAGCCGTTACTCTGGGTGTTGCACTAATTCTGGAGAGTACCTTATGCAGTTCGATTAATTTTGCAAGTTCCTCCCTCATTAGAGTATTGATGTGACGCTGGCCACTAAAAAGTACCGGGAGTCCGTCCAGGGTAGCACCCATTGACTCAAGCGTTCCTTCCAACGACGCGTTCCTCTCATGCACAACTTTGTTATAAGGCGATTGACCGACATTCACAGGCGCCTGCGGTGGTGGAGAGCGCTGTACCAATGGGCGCTTCTGGAATGCGTGCGCTGGGTCGTCCAAATGGTCCATGCTAACCGGCTCTCAGGGGCAGTCCCTCGATGGCCAGAAGATTTCCCTTGACTGTTAACCGCTGGGGGTTATACCGCCCCGAATCGGTCACCAGGGCCCCTTTAATTGAAAACCGCCTCAGCGGAAGGGGTTGGAAATTGATCTGATCCGCGGTCTTTAGCTATTCCTTGCCCCGAGACCGCAACTCTTGCACTTTGGGAACTTTTAGGTTCCGCGGTATGCCAATCCAACACCCAGGCACAATCTCTACGTTGAGCGCTGTTTCTGTCGAACGCAACGCTAAAATTTCAAAATTAACGTTTGAAATTTAAAATTTGAAAAAATAACGCCCAGTTGTATGCTTTTAAAAAAGCTCGCTGCTACGACACGCGCTTTTAACGGCCACCGATCGTGCTTGCAGCCCTCAAACAGCTGAGCAGCACTGTCCGTCACTTTCCAACACTAGTTGACAAACGTGAAATGTGCCGCACTCAATTGGAAAGGAGAAAAGTGAGAAACGGACGAAAAACTGTGTGCAAGGCGGGAAAAGAGTGAGTGAAAGCACTCACCAGCAGGCCGCCCCCCTTGCCCACCTCTTCCAAGGTTTTTAAGCCGGCCGTGTGGTAAGTGGTGCACCGTTCTCGAGACACAAACTGATCCTTTCCTACCTCTGTTGCAGGTGGAAAACACTGTTTAACAGAAAACAACGCGGAGCGCACAGAAAACTACGTGTTTTAGGTAGAAAGTCACTCAACCAAATTGTCTGTGTGTGTGTGTGTGTGTTTTTTTATTCGTGACTTAAAGAATAATATATAAAAACAAGCCGATCAGTCGAGCGAGCGCGACAGTAGGATAGCCTGTGCAGGTCTTCAAAGAAAAGTATTTTCATTATAATGGGATTTAAATATATCGCTTGAAGTCGATTTTGCTTGCATCGAGAGTATTTAGCTTGCGATAGTCTGGCAACATTGGATTGCGGCTGTTGATTGTTTATGTTGACACCACAGCAGACGAAAGGCAAATCAAACATACATGAACAAACGCGTCTTTTCGTTCATTATATCGTTGGGCGGCGCAGCGACTGCGCTGCTACTGCGACGCATCTGCATAAATTTGATTCTTGAATAACTTTTGAGTTCAATATCCGATCGTACTGAAATTTGTAGCACACATTAAGAGTAGGATACTTGCCATGTGTGCCAAATCTCAAGTCTCTAGCTATTAAACTGCTCGTGTTATCATCTTTTTCGAGTTATGGGCGAAGGGGGCGTGGCATCGCGATGAAATTTTCAGGACACATTAAGCTCAAGGTTTTTATCATGTGTGCTGAATCTCAAGTCTCTATCTTTAACATTGCGTATGTTATGGTGATTTTTCTAATTTTAAAACCAACGGGACATGATATCGAAAATTTAAAATAAACTTGATCTGCGTATGGTATTCAGGAACCTACATTCCAAATTTGAAGTCTCTAGCTCTTATAGTTGCTGAGATCCACGCGTTCATACAGACGGACGGACAGACGGACAGACTGACAGACGGACAGACGGACAGACGGACAGACGGACAGACAGACGGACAGGTGTCAATCGACTCGGCTATTGGTACTGATTCAGAATATATATACTTTATAGGGTCGGACATGCTTCCTTCTGCCTGTTACATACATTCACACAAATTCATTATAGCCTTTTTTGCCCATTTTTAATGGGCACAGGCTATAACAAGCCGATCAGTCGAGCGGGCGCGACAGTAGGATACCCAGTGCAGGTCTTCAAAGAAAAGTATTTTCAACATAATGAGATTTAAATATATCGCTTGAAGTCGATTTTGCTTGCATCGAGAGTAGGTAGCTTGCGATAGTCTGGCAACACTGGACTGCAGCTGCTGATTGTTTATGTTTAGCACCACAGCAGACGAAAGGCAAATCAAACATACATGAACAAACGCGTCTTTTCGTTTATTATATCGTCGGGCGGCGCAGCGACTGCGCTGCGACGCATCTGCTGCGCTGCATAAATTTGATTCTTGAATAACTTTTGAGTTCAATATCCGATCGTACTGAAATTTGTAGCACACATTGAGAGTAGGATACTTGCTATGTGTGCCAAATCTCAAGTCTCTAGCTATGACTCTGCTCTTGTTATCAGCTTTTCCGAGTTATGGGCGAAGGGGGCGTGGCATCGCGAGGACATTTTCAGGACACACTAAGCCCAAGCTTTTTATCATGTGTGCCAAATCTCAAGTCTCTAGCTTTAACATTGCTTATGTTATGGTGATTTTTCTAATTTTAAAACCAACGGGACATGATATCGAAAATTGAAAATAAACTTGATCTGCGTATGGTATTCAGGAGCTTACATTCCAAATTTGAAGTCTCTAGCTCTTATAGTTTCTGAGATCCACGCGTTCATACAGACGGACGGACGGACAGACGGACGGACAGACGGACGGACAGACGGACGGACAGACGGACGGACAGACGGACAGACAGGCGGACAGGTGTCAATCTACTCGGCTATTGATACTGATTTAGAATATATATACTTTATAGGGTCGGAGATGCTTACTTCTGCCTGTTACATACATTCACACAAATTCATTATAGCCTTTTCTGCCCATTTGTAATGGGCACAGGCAATAAAAAAGGGAGTACTATTAACAATAATGTAAGAAAGAAAGGAAAGGAAGAAGATTTGACATGTCCCGGGGGGCTCGCGGTACTACCGTGAAGAATTGCTTCGCGAGCTCCTAGGGCGGGCAAATTCTTAGCCCCTCCGTCTAGATTACGTCTTCGCTCCCTCTCCAGGTGGCGCAACGTTGAGGCAGTCTCCACTGCGAGCTTGCACACTGCGGACCATCCAACCTCGCTAGCAAGCATTCCACTCACTAGGTTTTCCGGTGTCAAGTTGCACCCAACTATCGCCTCGAGCTCCGCTCTCGCCACAGAGAATCGTCGGCAGGCGAAAAGGATATGCTCCGCTGTTTCCTCAACCGCCGGGTGGCACCACAAGCAGTATGGGTCGCTTTCGTGCCCAAATCTATGTAGGTAGCTCCTAAAACATCCGTGCCCGCTCAAAAACTGGGTCAGGTAGAAGTTTACCGAACCAGCTTTTCTGCGCATCCAGCTGCTTAGGTCGCCGATTAGGATGTGCGTCCATCTCCCTTTAGCTGAGGCATTCCATCTATTCTGCCACTGGCTCAGGCTCTCGTCCCTTGCTGCTTTCTCTATCGCGCGGTGGCACAGGGAGGGGGTCACGTAGCTTCTCCGTGTGTATGGTCGATCTCTCCGCAGCCAGGAGGTCGACTGGCACCATGCCCGCGATCACAAGGGCCGCGTCGTCGGAGATTGTCCGGAAACCACTGCAGACGCGTAGGGCTCCAAGTCTGTGCGCTGATTGTACCCCTCTCCTGTAGGATTTAACCTTAATTGCGCGTGCCCAAACCGGGGCGCCATATAACATCGTTGACGTAACGACGTTTTGAAGCAGCAGTCGACGACCTTGCTTGGGGCCTCTTTTGTTGAGCATTATGCGGTTCACTGCCTGACCAATCGCTGCTGCTTTCCTACCAGCCTGCTCGAGGTGTTCTTTGAAGCACAGCCGAGTGTCAATTTGGACCCCGAGATAGCGTATGGCCCTGCTCGATGTTATAACCGAGCTTCCCAGGTTGATTCTGGCGACTTCGACTACCTTCCTGCTACTTATTTGCACGGCTTCTGTCTTGTGCTCCGCTAGTTGGAGGCCAACGGTGATCAGCCAATCCTTTACAGCCGCTACCGCTGCACTGCAGAGCGCCTCCGCCTCATTCAGGTGTTTAGCGGTTACCACTAGCGCTACGTCGTCTGCAAAGCCCACGGTAGTGGTGTTATCCGGGAGCTGGAGCTTCAAAATGCCGTCATACATTAGGTTCCATAGTAGGGACCGAGTACGGAGCCCTGTGGAACCCCTCCTGTCACCTTGTAGGACTTTTCTCCAGCATCCGTGCGGTACTTGAGGACTCTGTCTCTGAAATAGTCACTGATAATGGCCATCAGGTAGCTCGGGGTGCGGAAGCTTCGCAGCGAATCAAGTATGCATGTCCAACTCGCCGAGTTGAATGCGTTCCGGATATCCAGCGTGACAACTAAGCAGTACTTTTTGCTGCCTCCGTGCCACCTGCTTCCTTCGATGGCCTTCTCAGCTAAGTCAGTGACCAGTGATATTGCGTCCACCGTTGATCGAGCCTTGCGAAAGCCAAATTGCATGGGCGAGAGGTCCCCTGCCAGTTGGATTGCAGCCTCCAGTCTGTTGCAAATTAATCTTTCCAAAATTTTCCCGCTGGTGTCTAGCAGACAGATTGGCTTAAAGGAAGACGGCAGCTCCGGGGGCTTGTCCGGCTTGGGGATAAGCACAAGATTTTGTATTTTCCACGGCCTCGGGAAGACTCCCTGCATGATACATCCATTGAACACCTCAGCGAAAAGGTCGGGGCGCAGCATCAGTGCCAGTTTAAGAGACCTGTTTGGGATGGCGTCAGGTCCAGGCGCCTTGGCGTCCTGAATGGCACTCGCCGCTCTGATCAGTTCCTCCACGGTCACCGGTGGTGCGTCCTTGAAATGCTGGGATACAGGTGCTGATTCTCTTGCCGTGCTACCTGGGGCTCCTGGGAACAGGCACTCCACTATCTCCTTCATCTTGGCCTCGCTCCTGGGAGCCGTGGATTTTGTTGCCTTCAGTTTCTTGACCACTATCTTGTACGCCGCTCCCCAGATGTCGTGTTCCGCATCGTCGCATAGCTCCATAAAACGGTCTGATTTGCTCCGTCGAATGGCTTTTTTCAGCACGCGGCGCCTATCTTTATATTCCAGCCTTTTTAACTCGACTTCGTGACTGCCTCGGGCGCGCTGCAGGTTTCTCCTTGCTATAATGCACATACGCCTAGCGGCTGCGATCTCCTCCGTCCACCAGTAGACCGGATCCCGGTGCCTTTTGCACACTCTCCGTTGCTGCATGCTGGCATCCCAGGCCACGACGACGGCTTTCATCAGGAGTCCTGCGTCGTGTTCCGCATTGGTGCTTAGTGTTGGTGCAGGGAAGGATGCTGCGAAGACCGCCGGGTTCAGCGTATGAGCCCTGTATGCCTTGTTTGGTTGGGACCAGTTTCTATCAAATGTATCTCGCCAGTGGATCTCTAGGACTATAGCATTATGGTTGCTTGCCGTGTACGCGTCGTGTGTGTGTGTGTGTGTTTGTGTGTGTTTTTTTTTTTTTTGTCATGGACGTAGATGTACGCAGTACACCTAGTGGCCCTACGAATAGGAGGTGGAAATTCCCTAAAACCACCTCCTTCACACCTCACTCCCCGCGGAACTACCATCGATTATCACTTCGCGGGGACGGGCTGCCTTTCCTAGGCATCGCTCCTCTCACGTCGCTCCCTTTCGCATCTTCTTAGGTCCCTCTGGATGCCTATAATGACCTGACACGTTGAACACCAGGTTTCCTCCGTCGCCAACATGAAAGCCATAAGTCCCTCTGGTGGTGGCACGACTCCCGCTCGACCAGTGTACCGTGTGCAATGGTACAGCACGTGCTCCGGGTCTTCGCTCGCGTTAGGGCAAGTTGGACACTCTGGGCTGTCCTCGTGCCTATACTTGTGCAAGTACTTCCTGAAGCCTCCATGGCCCGTGAGGAACTGAGTTAGGTGAAAGTTGACCTCTCCCCTACCTCTGTTCAACCATTCCTCCACCTTTGGTATAAGCCGATGCGTCCATCGCCCATTGGTGGCCGAGTCCCACCGAACTTGCCAGGTAACTAGGGATGCCTGTCTTTCCGCCCTCCTAATCGCGCCCACTGGTACGCCGTTGCCCATCTCCGCTCGTGCTAGGTAGATCTCCCGCATCTCCGTAGCCAGGATGTCCACTGGAATCATACCGGCCAATACCAGGGCTGCGTCATGCGACACTGTCCTGAAACCGGATATGACTCGCAGGGCACAGAGCCTGTACGGTGCTGAGAGTTTCCTCCGGAGACACTTGTTGCTTTCCACCGCCTTTGCCCAGATCGGCGCTGCGTACAGAAGGATGGACGCAACCACTCTTGCCAGGAGCAATCGCCTTCCAACCTTCGGTCCACCAATGTTCGGTAGCATCCTCGAAAGAGCTCCCTGCATTCTTGACGCCTTCTGAACCACGTAATCAACATGGGCACGGAAGCTTAGGCGGTTATCCAGTAAGACACCAAGGTACTTGATGGATTCCATCGACCTGATGGTGTTGTTCCCCACTTGAACGCTCATAAACTCCACCTTTTTCCGGCTCGTAATGAGCACTGCCTCCGTCTTGTGGCCTGCCAAGTCGAGTCCCGCCTCTTGCATCCACTCCGCGATAGCGCCGATTGCAGCCTTTGTGGCCACCTCCACTTGTCCAACCTCCTTGGCCACCACGACCAATGCCAGATCGTCGGCGAAGCCAATTAGGTTGCATCCTTCGGGCAATTGCAGTCTGAGTACATCATCGTACATGATGTTCCACAGAAGGGGGCCTAGGACCGACCCCTGAGGAACGCCTGCTGTCACCCTGTAGTGCTTTGGGCCATCATCTGTCTCGTACTCCAGCATTCTATCTGACAGATAATTGGATATTATCCGTAGAAGGTATGCAGGTACTCCGATCCTTGTGAGTGCACCTCTGATACGCAACCAACTCGCAGAGTTAAAAGCATTGCGGATATCCAGAGTCACCACCGCGCAGTACTGCTTGTCTCCCCATCTCCACCTGGCTCCCTCGATCGCCCTGGCTGCGATGTTGACCACGGCCTGTATCGCATCCACAGTCGACCTTGCCTTACGGAATCCGTATTGGGCCTCAGACATTGCGCCTTTCTCTTCGACTACCTCCGCGAGTCTATTGTAGAGTATGCGCTCCAATATCTTGCCGACAGTGTCTAGCAGACAGATTGGCCGATATCCCGAGGGCTCATCAGCTGGCTTATTCCCCTTTGGCAGGAGGATAAGACGTTGCCTCTTCCATCGCCGTGGAAACGCTCCTTCCTGTAGGCAGTTGTTAAAGATGTTAACAAAAACCTCAGGTCGGGTGGATACGGCGAGCTTCAGGGCCTTATTCGGGATGCCGTCCGGACCTGGTGCTTTCCTATCCCCGATTCGCTTTGTTGCCGACTTGACCTCATCAACAAAGATCGGCTGCCATGGCTCAAGCCGGGGTGCGAAGCTGACGTCTTGTTCTACATGCTGGGGGAACAATGTCTCCACAATGCTGCGAAGCAAGATGGGACATGTCACTCTCAGCGAGTCCTGGCCCCGGATCGTCTTGGTGACGACCTTGTACGCGGTCCCCCAAGGGTTTACGTCTGCCTCCTCGCAAATCTGCCTGAAGCAGATAGACTTACTTGCCTTGATCGCATGTTTCAAGGCTCGCTTCGCTGCCCTCAGGTCCTCCAGTCGATCCTCAAAATCCGGGCGTCTCCTCGCCCTCTGACTGCACCTTCTAGCTCTCAGACAGGCCTTTCTGAGTTGGGCTATTTGGTCGTTCCAACAGTAGCAGGGTGAGCCGCGCCGACTTGGCTTCCTCCGAGGCATAGACGAGTCGCATGCCGCGTCCAGACAGTCTGACAACTGCCGTGCCATTTCATCTACCGATGTTCCCGCCGGGTTCCATTCGGAGACGTTAAAAACGTGCGAGAAGGTATCCGCATCGAGGAATCTGTCCTTCCATTTTGGCCCACTTTTATTGGGTCGCTGCTGGTTCTGCCTTTCTCCACCAATCTCGAAATGAATCGCTTGATGGTCACTAAAGGTAAACTCGTCGCTGACTCTCCACTTGGTTCTCCTACACAGCGAGCTGCTAAGGAATGTGAGGTCTATGATAGAACCTCGGCCAGCCCTGCAGAAAGTCAGCTGTCTTCCGTCGTTTGCCAATCCGACGTCAAGCGACGAGAAATGCTCCAGCACAGCGGTTCCTCTTGCTGTTGTCTCCTTACTGCCCCATTCAACAGCCCATGCGTTAAAGTCGCCAGCTATTACGAAGGGAGCTCTCCCGCGTGAGTCGTCAGTGATGTCTGCCAGCATCCTCTCAAAACGTCCTAGGTCCCAGCTCGGCGGAGCATAGCAGCTGAAGAAGGTGACCCCTCTAAGCTTCGCTCTGACAAATCCATCACTCGAGGCGTTGACTTCCTTGGGTGGAGTGTCCACGGCCCAAATGGCTGCCTTTTTACACCTGCTGGATACCCATCCGCTACCCGGAATCGGCTTATATGGCTCGCATATGAGCACGACGTTCGGGCTCCTTTCCCTCACGGCTTGCAACAGTAGGGACTGTGCAGCCTCGCAGTAGTTGAGGTTCAGTTGGGTGCACCTCATGCTGACAGTTTTGAGAGCGCGCTCCTAAACAGGGGGCATCTACCACTGCCAGCGATGTGCTTCCAATCTGAGCCCTTGTCCTTGCAAAACATGCACTTTGGCTCCTCCTTGCAGTCCTTTGCGAGATGTCCATCCTTGCCACATCTTCGACACATCTTGGACCTGTCCACTTCGCTCCTGCAATGCCTTGCCAGATGGCCGAACTCGAGGCAGCGATAACATTTGGTTATGTTAACCCGCTCTCTCAGTCTGCACCTGACCCACCCTACCTTAAGCAGGCCAACTGATAGCGCCTTTCGAGCACTTTCTGTTGGCATCCTGATTGAGGCAGTTTGGGTTCCGCCATAACCTTTGCGCAGGTTAATGTCGTCGAGCGCAGTATCCGTGATCTCCATCTGGTTCCGCAGCGCGTTCATGATGTCCTCCTCGGTCGTGATCTCGTCCAAGTCCTTGCACTCGATCGTGACTCGGTGAGACAGAGAACGAATCTCCGCGGTTTCTTCAAGCGATTCTCCAATGAGGGTCTTAAACGCGCTCGTGTCCTCTCCAGATATGTTGAGTTGCAGCAGCAACTCGCCTTGCTGGGTTCTCCTGATCCTGGACACCGCCTCTCCTAGACCATGCAGCTTCTCATCTTGTTTGACCTTTCTGAGTAGATCAGCGTAGGTCACCTCACCCACCGTCTTGATGACCAAGGCGTCGGGCCGCACCTTAGTGCTGAGCGCTCCCTTGGGCTTTCTAGGCTTTCTTTTTGAGGTAACCTTGCTCCATTCGGTACCTCTAGTTGCGGTCGGGGTCTCCTGGCCTCCATTGGATGATTCCAATTGAACCGCACTCGTCGCTGGCAAAGCGACCGCCGTGTTTTTTACCCTCTTTGTCTGAGGTGTCCTTACTCCGGGACCTTGCTTCCTCTTCGTTTCGACAGCTGTTCGGAACAGTGGCTAGGTCTGCCAGGACTGGTGTGTCCTGATAGCCGCCTTTGCTCCGTCATCGTGCAGCTGGATGGCCACCAGCTCATATAGCACTCTGATGCTCTCGATTGAGTCGCGCATCGGTTGATGGATGCTTCGCCTCTTACCGTCGTCCATCATCTCCACCAAGTTTGCGATCTCGCGTCCAAGATCGCGAAGCGCAGCGCTACTCTGCGTCTCCGGTGGTTTCGTCGAGCAGGCACGTGTCGCGGTGATCACTGGCTGTTGAGCCGGGGGTGATCTCGCCAGTTTGCTACTCTTAGCAAACGCGTCATCCGTCTCCATCTCCATCTCCTTCTCTAACATCTGGGGGGTTTTTTTAAAAGTATTTTCCATGCTGTTGGGTCCCAACTAAAAGCCGTTATCCTTGTTCGTTGCACAGTCGCGTTCTGATCTCATGGTTGTCTATGCAAGCAGGTAGGCCATGCAAGGGTTGACTCTCGCCTTTATGGGGTAGAGAGTTCAGTGCCAGATCCGCGCTAGTCAGGAGTAACTCAACTGAGCCTGTGCGGCCAACCAAATGGCGACGAACAAGGAGCGTTCTTAAAGATTTGCCACTTTTGAACGGGACGGAGGCAGCAGCAGCATTAGCCCAGCAGCCATTTCGGCTAGATTTCACTCCGCGTACTAAAGTGCTAGAATATTGCTGCCGTCAGCTTTCGCCTTCTCGTATTAGCCAGGCGCAACACGGGTGTGTTGCGACTGCCCAGGGGATACCTGGCGTTAAGCCGGAGGTTACGAGTTGCTTTAACTACTATGGAGAGGAATCGATCTGGCCATTACCAAGTTAATGACGATCAGAGCCTTTGCACCTGCAAGAGACGCCTCTCCGAGTAGGAACATCCCCGTTGTCAACATTAGTCGCCTCGTACGACAAGCAGTGACGTGCTGTGGTGGAATTCTCTTACCCGCCACCGACACGGTGATTTGTGTGTGTGTGTGTGATTGGCTGAGGCTAGGCTGCTGAAAGACTGAGGAAGGCTCCTGATTGGCTGAGGCTAGGCTGCTAATA
>OY729166.1:29129258-29143088 GCA_958299025.2 Drosophila histrio
AGACGGACAGGTGTCAATCGACTCGGTTATTGGTACTGATTCAGAATATATATACTTTATAGGGTCGGACATGCTTCCTTCTGCCTGTTACATACATTCACACAAATTCATTATAGCCTTTTTTGCCCATTTTTAATGGGCACAGGCTATAAAAACGATTGCACAAACAAAACACACACAAACAGATGAAGGTACGGAAATGCCAAAACTAAGTTTAGCAAATTGCATATAAATTAAAACAGAGGCTTGTAAACTTACAGCACGCAAAATGACAACACTTTACACAGTAGTTAATATGTTCAGAAACCAAAGTGCACAAAATATTTAATTAAAATGCAGAATATAAACCACAAATAAATAAAATTTGAGGAGCGAAAAAAAACACGTCTGTGATACTCAACTGAGAACTCTCTCTAATCTAAATAATTCAAATAAGTTGGAAAAGTGTCCCCTTTACAATTTGATTGATATATGTAGACAGAAATAATAGCACTTCCACTATAATTAAAATACTTTTTCAATAAAACTTTTATTTTAAGACCTGCACAGGGTATCCACCTGTCGCGCCCGCTCGACTGATCGGCTTGTTTATCTTCGTTTACATGATGTTTTCCTCGCAATTTGCGCACGTTTTATCATTTTTGCAAAATTTGAAGGTATGTCCAAAACGATGGCAGTTGTTGCATCGAAGGGGGGTTGGGATGTATGGGCGAATAGAGGTTTTCTCGTACCCAATCATGATGTGGTCCGGGAGAATGGTTGATGAAAAAGTTAGGATGTGTAATCCAGTTTCCGCTTGAGATCCGTCAATATTGCGCATTATTTTTTTAACACAGGAGACGTTTTGTGCTTGGAGTTCAGATTGTATAATATCTTCAGATATACCTCGTAGGTTGTTTGAATATATGACTCCCTTACGAGTATTCAGAGTGCGATGCTCGGAGACTGTGACTGGAATGTCGTAAAGTTGGTCATCCTGAGTAGTTTACCGGCTTGTTGAGTGTTTTTAGTTTTAACTAAAAGGTCCATTTCTAAGTGTGCGGCAGAAGAAGACTTCACCTCCACAAGTGTAATCAATAATTTTCTTGATTGCAAAAGAGGATAATTTAAATTGCTTGTCTGAGTCGTTATTTCTCGAAATAACAATGTTCTACCGCTATCAGCAAATGACAGCAACAGCTGGGCGGCAGCAACAACAAGCACCACTACCACTGCTTCTTTTTCATCGAGTGGCAGTGCTTCAACATATACAACAGCAACTGCAACAACTGGAACTTTTTTATTGTTTTTTTATTTAAGTATAACGAGGCACAAGTTTTAAACTATGTGCCTAGCTTATTATTAAATAGCACTGGCTACGATGGCCTTCGGCTATATTATTGTAAAAAGGAAAAATTATTACAATGTTTTTTTTTTATAACAATATATAACATAATAAAGCATAATATAAGTTTTAACTGAAAGTATAATATTCATATTATTAAGCTTAGTCTTAAGATTAAGATGTAGGGATATAAAAAGTAAATAAGTATAAAGTGTTTTTTTTTAGACCCTTTACTTTTTAAAAAAAAGTTTATTTTAGACCCTTTACCTTTTGTAAAAAAAGTTTAAAAGGGTCTATTAAGTTTGTCAAAATGTGCGTAACAGGTCGAAGGAAGTTCGGCAGACCCCATAAAGTATATATATTCTTGATCAGCATCACCAGCCGAGACGATATAGCCATGTCCGTCTGTCCGTCTGTCCTGCTGTATGAACACCTAGATCTCAGAGACTATAAGAGCTAGGGTCACCAAATTTGGTGACAATACTCTTGTGACCCCCGAAAAGGTCAAGTTTGTTTTAGAATTTTGCCACGCCCCCTTCCGCCTCCATAAATCGAGAACAAAATTTTTGAAAGCCCATTAAACCCATAAATATTAAAGCTAGAGTCCTGAATTTTGGCACACAGGACGGGTATCAGGGTCCTAACGTATCCTGTAAATTTCATCGCGATCGGATAATAATCTTGGAAGATATTCAAAAAAACGAAGAATCCCATATAATGGTCAATTTTAAAACTGGAGCCTTGAATTTTTGCACACAGGACAAGCATCAGGGTCCTAATGTATCCTTATCACAATCGGACAATAAACACCGGAGATTTGAAGCAAACAAATTATCGAATATTCAATGGTTGCAGGCTGCAACTTGAAGCATTGAATTATTATTATTAATTGTTGTAGTTCTGTACAAAACTAGTAATTGGCAAACAACCTACTATGTCTTCATGGTGCAATGGTTAGAGTGTTGCGCCATGCGGCGTGGTTCTAGAGCTCGAAATTTACCAGAGTAACACATTTTTCTATTTTTAATAATTGACGCACTTCTGTACAAAACTAGTAATAGCCAACCAAAGGACTATGGTTTCACTGGTGCAATGGTTAGAGTGCCGACATCTCGTGATGTAGTCCTAGGGTTCGAAATCTACAAGAGCACAATATTTTCTGTTCGTATTCTTTTTAAATTTTTAAATTTATCAATACAGTAATAAAATAAAATAAAACAATAATTTTATTTTCATAGACAAATTCTACCATAAATGCCAATATATAATGTTTAAATCCAATTCATACATACAAGTATATTTACATAACATTTGCGTGTTAACATTTGTCTGTTAATGAATCATGCATACATACATAAGTACAAACATATGCATGTAACCTGCAAACTTCGTCTATTTTACAAACTATGTATGTATGTATGCGTGTGTGCACTTAACAGATTTTGGATTTGCACGTTACGCACTCTCGCTTTTCCTTGCTACCGATTACATTTTATTAATTGGAAGCTGATTTGAAAAGCGACAAATTTATTTAGGTTTATACTATACATCAGTATGTACATATTTATGCTTATTTTTGTGAATTTAAAACCAGCAATTTTGATTAAAAAATACTTTAATATTGCTAATAAACAAAGTATATATTGCATACATACATACATATACATACATACTACGTTTGGCAAATTTGCGCAATATTAAAGTAATACGAATTTGTACTTGCAAACAAAAAATGCCTTGGCAAAGAATGTGTGAAGGAAACTACAACTATTAAACGGTCAAATCATTTACTCAGTTTGACTTGCGGTCAGCAATGTACTTCAATGGCGAAGGTTGTAGTGCATTCGACTTTTGCTCCATGAGTCGGGGGTTCAATTCTGTCTGACGCGGATATTTTTATTCATTTTTTTTTTCAGTGATATAACACTTTTAAATTTTTTTAAAATGTAGGTTTGTTGACAATTCTTTTAAAAGTTTGTTCAACATTTAAAAAGGTTACTAATTGTTAAATTGTATTCTCTGTTTGTTAATCGCATATACACAACATAATAATAACAGACATATGTACAGATATATATGTATGTATTGTAAAGTAGAATCCGTGTTGCTTTGGCGCGTGCTCACATATGTGAGTATGTCTGAGCTTAACAGATCTTGACACGCTAAAGAAATGCACATATCGTTCTCTCGCTCTCTTCAATGTAACGCATTTGTCTATTTTTTTTAGACCCTTTACTTTTTGAAAAAAAAGTAAAAAAGGGTCTATTAAGTTTGTCAAAATGTGCGTAACAGGTCGAAGGAAGTCCGGCAGACCCCATAAAGTATATATATTCTTGATCAGTATCACCAGCCGAGTCGATATAGCCATGTCCGTCTGTCCGTCTGTCCGTCTGTCCGTCCGTCCGTCTGTCCGTCTGTCCGTCTGTCTGTATGAGCGCCTAGATCTCAGAGACTATAAGAGCTAGAGTCACCAAATTTGGTGTGGTGGTTCGTCTATGGGCTAAGCAGATCAAGTTTATCTTAAAATTTTGACACGCCCCCTTCCGCCTCCGTAAATCGAGAACAAAATTTTTGAAATCCCATAAAATGAAAAATATTTAAGCTAGAGTCCTGTATTTTGGAACACAGGACGGGAATCAGGGTCCAAACGTATCCTGAAAATTTCATCACGATCGGATAATAATATGGGAAGTTATTCAAAAAAAAACTTAAAATCCCATATAATGGTCAATTTTAAAACTGGTTTTTTTATGTAAAAGAAAAATTCGCTTAAAATGATGAAAAGGCTTGCCAACCTCCAAAATGACTTCCGTTTGTTGTAACGTCCGCAACGGAACTTTGAGCATGAATATTTTTTTTGTGAGACACTTATGAATTATGTTATTATACCAATTGATAGAACTCCTACCTATATTACCTACATTTTGAATGTGTTTTGTTAAATATTTCTCAATCATAGCGCCAACAGTTTCAAAAATAACGCTAAAATTTGCGTACGAATGTATATACTTTATGGGGTCTGTTACGCACAAACTTAATAGGCCCTTATATTTTTTAAAGCAAACCGTCTAAAAACTCCACATTTTCATCGTAGTTTTCCAAATCAATTTGAATAATATGTTTATATGGCTAATTCACATTGACAATCAAAAGTAATATCCCATACCCTTTAAATGCCATACCAAAGTTTGACAATTCTGTTTTCGGGTAGTCCATATTCCAAATGAATCTCAGTAATTATATCAGCAATTCTGTCGAGATTGTGTGTTAGGGAACTGATTTAAGCATTTCAATTTTACACTAATAACAATTCTTGCTATGGGGCAGGCCATGACTAAAAATAAATCTCACCGAAAAAGGTCCGACTCCCTACGGAACGTTTTTTAGATTACCTCAAAATTTAACTTCTCCTTTCCTTATTTTTAAGACAGCCTGTAATCCTAAGAAAATATGCCCTTAAAGTATTTTCTAAGACAAATCGCGTATATAAAAACAACAAAATTTCTAAATAAACCCACTGTTCACCTAGTTTATGTACTAGTTCCAATAGAAATCTTCTCCATCGTTCACCTGGTTTATCTACTACTAGTTGGAAAAATATATTTGGAAACAGTTTGACTGTATTAATACAATTAACTATTAAACCAAACGACAGTTTTATTTTAAAAAGGGATCGTAAAATCAACCTAGAAGATGTGCTCATTGTTCAGGGTGAGATAAGCCAAGACATTTCAAGGCTTATTAGCATTAGCAAGAAGGATTCGTCCGAGCGTAAAGCTAAGTCTGACTACTATCAAGCCAGGACTACGTTGCTAAATGAAAAGTGGACAAATTTTCATATCAATGACGACATCATATGGAACAATGCTGACCTAAACGAATGACAGATATACTTCAAATTCTTTGATGTCGTTGAAATAGTTATAAATGTTTAAAACTCTTTTCTGAACAGGCTGACATAGACCACCGGAATCGCTCCTGACGTTAGTGATGTAACGTCAAAGCCAACGCCAAGATCCAGCTCAAAGATTATGGAAACTAGACTTCACTCACTGTGCCGTCGGCAGAAGACGATGACTGCATCAAAAAATCGTGCCTTGTGCGAAGCCAGTATGCAGTCCACGGATTCAATGGAGTTCCTATGAGAACAAACTCAAGAAGTGAATTTTCTTATATAGAAAGAGTTCACCTAAAACTAAATCTAATAGTCTCCATTGGATTATAAATTCTCGATCGCGTCTATGCTTGGACTACAAGGTCCTACTCTACAATTCCACTCTAAAACCAATCTGGACCTACGGCTCGCAGCTTTGGGGAAATGCGAGTAGCAGCAACATTGACATCACACAGCGCCAACAATCCAAAATCTTGAGAACCATCACTGGGGCGCCATGGTATGTTCGGAACGAAAACATTCACAGAGATCTAAACATTCTACCCGTAAAAGATGAGATAGTTCAACAAAAAGCGAACTACCTCCTCAAACTATCTTTGCACCCAATTCATCTTGCAAGGTGCTTATCTCTGGTGTGCAGCCGAACACACCTCCAACGCAACGACCTACCAGCCCAGCAATAATCCATTAGGGCCCTTTAACCCGGATTCAGTCAACATGGCTGTTATCTAACGCATTATTTTAAGATTTGATAAACTTATTGTTAGTCTCCCTCTGGAGAAGATTCAATAAATAACAGCAAAGCATTAAAAAAAAATAATAAATTAAAAGGACTCGGTCTCGACAACTCTTCTTATTGAAGTCATAAGAAATACGGTAGATGTCAAAACAAGACGCTCTATGAACAATCATTGGGTAGCTAAAAAGATATTCAGCTATTGGACACCATGCTCCAGTTTCTCGAACAAAGAATACGAGTTTTGGCTACTGGAAAGAAGACACCAGTAACTACAAAACATTATCTTGCAAAGACAAACAAAACGAAAATCTCAACATGTACATAGTTTCAACTACACAGAAGGATGTCTGCAAGGAATACTGCAAGATGCCAAATCATTTGCTGTTCTGCTCCGACGATTTTCGTGCCCAACCAATCAACTATCGATTGAATTGGATTCAGCGACAAAAATTATGCGTCAATTGCTTCTGATTGCAGAGCTGCAATTAAAAGCTGCCTGCAGAGCTGCAATTAAAAGCTGACGGCAGAGTTGCCATGAAAAGCTGATTGCAGAGCTGCAATTAAATACTTTCTGAGCTGCCAAAGGGTTCTGCCGCTTGAGCCTGACTTCCGGCTTGAGCACATTTTCCGTTTTCACAAGCCGTGATAGACGTGTGTTTCAGCAAGATAAAAAATTATAAAAGGCGTGTTAGCCAAAATACGTATAAAAGTCATTATTTTCGTGAAAGCCAATAGATTGTGCAATTGCACGGCACGAATCCTGTTTTTTCAACGGCAGGCGTTATATTCGCCAGTTTTACCGGATAGTTTTTCTTTTTTGTTTCTACCCTCAAGCCTCGTTGCGTGTTGTGCACGACGTAACCTTTGTGTTCTTTTGGCAGAATATCAGTCGTGGTGACCTCCACCAGCAAGTGGAGCGCATAATTTTTCTAAGCATATCCGTCAAAAAAAGGAATCGTTGAGACAATTTTTTCGGGCCTACTCTTGAGCTGGGACTGAAGCCCCATCGAGCGTGGCTGAATTGCGCCCATTGATATGCGCTCGATGTAAAAAGTTATCAATTACCTAACAAAAAAATTTATATAATTTTAAATTATATTAAATTTAAGTCTAATTCCGTTTTCTATCTTATTTTATAAGATTGCACGAATGCCTTTTTGTCAATTAATCAGATAATCCTCTACAGCAACATCTTCGTCATCAGGCCTGTTGACATCGATGGATCCCGTTAAGTAGTGAGTACGAGGTGTAAGAAATAGTCAAAAAATACGGAGACAAAAATTTAAATAAAAATAAAAGAATTGTAATCAAAACAAGCCGATCAGTCGAGCGGGCGCGACAGTAGGATACCCTGTGCAGGTCTTCAAAGAAAAGCTTTTTTTATTATAATGGGATTTAAATATATCGCTTGAAGTCGATTTTGCTTATATCGAGAGTAGGTTGCTTGCGATAGTCTGTCAACACTGGACTGCGGCTGTTGATTGTTTATGTTTAGCGCCACAGCAGACGAAAGGCATATCAAACATACATGAACAAACGCGTCGACGCGGCGCAGCGACTGCTCTGCTACTGCGCTGCAACGCTTATGCTGCGCTGCATAAATTTGTTTCTTGAATAACTTCTGAGTTCAATATCCAATCTTACTGAAATTTGTAGCACACATTGGGAGTGGGATGATTACCATGTGTGCCATATCTTAAGTCTTTACCTATAAAACTGCTCATGTTATCAGCTATTTCAAATTATGGGCGAAGGGGGCGTGGCATCGCAATGAAATTTTCAGGACACATAAAGCCTACACTTTTTATCATGTGTGCCAAATCTCAAGTCTCTAGCTTTAACATTGCTTATGTTATGGTGATTTTTCCAATTTTAAAACCAACGGGACTTGGTATCGAAAATTGGAAATAATCTTGATCTGCGTATGGTATTCAGGAACCTACATTCCAAATTTGAAGTCTCTAGCTCTTATAGTTGCTGAGATCCACGCGTTCATACAGACGGACAGACAGACGGACAGACGGACGGACGGACAGACGGACGGACAGACAGACGGACAGGTGTCAATCGATTTGGCTATTGATACTGATTCAGAATATATATACTTTATAGGGTCGGAGATGCTTCCTTCTGCCTGTTACATACATTCACACAAATTCATTATACCGCTTTTGCCCATTTTCAATGGGCACAGGGTATAAAAACCTTCGTGATATACTATAGTAATGAAAAACAAACTTATAACCACAAAAAAAAAACAGTAGAGCGGGCGCGATAGTAGAATACCCTGTGCAGGTCTTAAAATAAAAGTATTTTGAGAAAAAGTATTTTAATTATTGTTGAATTGCACTTATTTATGTCTACATATACATTTAAATAAATCGCCGCTCGTATTAGCTTCCGGTTTAATTTAACCGGTTCCCAGGGAACACCACGGGGAGGTCAATACAATTGTAAAGGGATCACTTTTTCAAATAATAATTTGGGAACCTACGAGTCGACTTGAGCTGCTTTAAAGCTCCTTAGTTCCCTAAAATAATACAAATTTTAAATGAACTGCAAAATTCACCAGCAAATATTATGAGGATCTTAACATATAATATTATGGGAAGACGTAAATAATGTTCTGAAATCAAATATTATTTTATGTGGAAAACGTAAGAAATAAAATAAATAATATATAAATAATAACTTAAATGTGTATACATATGTCGGGGCAAGCATATTTATTTGAATTGTGCGCTCAGTTGTGTTCAACTGTTGAGTCGAATGGTTCAGGGTTTGAAAAAGAGAGAACCTTTCTGATATTGTATAGCACTAAACCAGTCGGAAAGGCTACAGTCAAATTCGACTATAAGAGACCCTTTACTTATTCTTCAAAATGGAAATAGGAGTAACACTAATAGTTCCCATAACGCGTTGTAACGTCAATATGCTCTTCATCTACCTTTGATCAGACTCTGAGTAATATTAAGTCTTGAATAACTTCCGAAATTATTATCCGATCGCGATGAAATTTTCAGGATACATTAGGACCCTGATGCTTGTCCTGTGTGCCAAAATTCAAGGCTCCATTATATGGGATCTTAAGTTTTTTATAATATCTTCCGAGATTATTATCCGATCGCGATGAAATTTTCAAGATATGTTAGGACCCTGACACCCGTCCTGTTCAGGACTCTAGCTTTAATATTTTTCGTTTCATGGGAATTTACAAATTTTGTTCTCAATTTACGGAGGCGGAAGGGGGCGTGTCAAAATTTTAAGATAAACTTGATCTGCTTAGCCCATAGACGAACCACCATACCAAATTTGGTGACTCTAGCTCTTATAGTCTCTGAGATCTAGGGGCTCATACAGACAGACGGACACGGCTATATCGACTCGGCTGGTGATACTGATAAAAAATATATATACTTTATGGGGTCTGCCGGACTTCCTTCGACCTGTTACGCACATTTCGACAAACTTAATAGACCCTTTTTTACTTTTATTTTTAAAGTAAAGGGTCTAAAAATGTCTTTGAATTAAAACCAGTCGAAAAGGCTACAGTCGAAGCCGACTGTAAGAGACCCTTTACTTATTCTTCAAAAATGATATAATAGTAACAAACTTAGATACTTATACTTATATATAAACCTAAATGTATTTGTCGCCGCTCGAATTAGCTTCCGATTAATAAAATAAAATCGGTACCCAGTGAGCACCACGGGGAGGCCACTACATATGTAATGGGGTCATTTAACCCAAAAGTAGTTCCGTTTAAAAATTATAGTCGACTTTTGACACAACAAATTTGGCACACGATCGAACGAAACGCAAAAAAGAATTTCCAAACGCTGAAAGTAAACGCACATACATATGTAGAGAAAAGCGTTAAGCGTTGGAGAGAACGAAAAAGCGCAACGTGATATCCAAAATCTGTTAAGTGCACACATGCATACATATGTAAGCACGCGCCAAATAGTTGAGCATGCATATGTATGTTACACATGCATAATTAACATTCAAAGGCCAACATATTGAATAACATTTAAAAAAGAACGTAACCATTGAGGATCGAACCCTGAATCTCCGCACAAAAAGCAAGAACTCTAAGACCTAGGCCATCGCAGAACCTTAGGTTCGTTGTGTCTAACTCAATTTATGAATGAGTCGGTTCATTTTTCTCCTTATTCTCCTTATTCTCTTTACTTCTGCTTTATATTGTATTTCTTTAGCTCTATGTATTTCTACACCAAATTGTGTCATGTTAATATACATGCATGTATGTATGCATGATTTTTGATTATAATACATTGGCATTGACAGTAGAATTTGTTTGAGAAATATTGTTTTACTTAATTATTGTATTTATTTATATCTTTTCATTTTACGATAATAAAGATGAGAAACAAGCCGATCAGTCGAGCGGGCGCGACAGTAGGATAGCCTGTGCAGGTCTTCAATGAAAAGTATTTTCATTATAATGGGATTTAAATATATCGCTTGAATCGATGTTGCTTGCATCGAGATTAGGTTGCTTGCAATAGTCTGGCAACACTGGACTGCGGTTATTGATTGTTTATGCTTAGCGCCACAGCAGACGAAAGGCATATCAAACATACATGAACAAACGCGTCTTTTCGTTTATTATATCGTCGGCGCGGCGCAGCGACTGCGCTGCGACGCATCTGCTGCACTACATAAATTTGATTCTTGAATAACTTTTGAGTTTAATATCCGATCGTACTGAAATTTGTTGCACACATTGAGAGTAGGTTACTTATTATGTGTGCCAAATCTCAAGTCTCTTCCTATAAAACTGCTCATGTTATCAGCTATTTCGAGTTATGGGCGAAGGGGGCATGGCATCGCAATGAAATTTTCAGGACACATAAAGCCCACACTTTTTATCATGTGTGCCAAATCTCAAGTCGGTAGCTTTAACATTGCTTATGTTATCGTGATTTTTCTTATTTTAAAACCAACGGGACATGATATCGAAAATTGAAAATAAACTTGATCTGCGTATGGTATTCAGGAACTTACATTCCAAATTTGAAGTCTCTAGCTCTTACACTTGCTGAGATCCACGCGTTCATACAGACGGACAGACAGACGGACGGACAGACAGACGGACAGGCGTCAATCGACTCGGCTATTGATACTGATCAAGAATATATATACTTTATATATATGCCTTTATGTATACTTTATATGTATGCCTGTTACATACATTCACACAAATTCATTATAGCCTTTTCTGCCCATTTGTAATTGGCACAGGCTATAAAAATTAATAATAATTATAATAATAAAGACGAGAAATTAATAATAATAATAATATAAGTACAGAGCAAAAAAAAAGGTTCTAAAAATTATTAAATAAATTGCAAAGGTTAAAACAAGCCGATCAGTCGAGCGGGCGCGACAGGTGGATACCCTGTGCAGGTCTTAAAATAAAAGTATTTTGGAAAAGTATTTTAATTATAGTGGAATTGCTTTGCATGTAGTCTGGCAACACCCCATGTTTCTCTCTCTTACACACAGCTGTTATCGTATTGCGCGCCAAACCATTTGTTTTTGAAATTTTAGGCAATGTTTATATATATGGGTTTTGGTAATGTAGAAAATTTAAGTTATTTTAATACTATGATAGAAACGTAGAACTGTCAACCATACGTGTGAGCAATCGCAAATATAAATTAATATAATAATAGTAATTATTCAGTTTGTCAGTGCTGCACAACTTTTAAACTAATGTAGGACAGTGTTGGACAACTGGCCAATTATAATGAAATAATGGCAATAAAACAAATTCCTTAATATCTCCATTATTAATTAGTCGATCGAAACTTGCAGCAAATTGCTTAGCGCTGTTATTCTGTCAATTTAAGCTATGTTATCTCAACGAAGATGAGTGTAAAAAGTCGCAAATATTAATTTTACATTCCCGGGAGGAAGACAAGGCGAGCGATAGTGCAAAAAAAATTGTCATATGTGGTCTCGCTCTTGCCAACCACTATGAAATAATGGCAAAAAAAGAAATTCCTTATTATCTCCTTTATTAATGGGTCGATCACTATGAAACTTGTATCAAATTTCTTAGCGTTGTTTTACTTTTTTTTTTTTTTTTTTATGACATATTTAGAAAAATAGCGAACATCCTGATTGGACATAATCCGCTGGAACGCATGATGGGGATATGATAAGCAAATGATTAAAAGTTGGGCACTATCCGCAAGACCGGCAAAGATCAAACGTCGAAATGACTAGGCAGGAATGAAGCTCTAACCGTTCTAGGTTTTAGCTTTCTGGTTGGCAGGCTATCAATACGGCATCGTTTAAGCCTCCTACGCTTGTACGGCCCAGCTACAAGTGCTTTCGCCAGATTATTGCTATGGTAGGAGAGCTTCGTCGCATGATTAAGTGGAAGCTTTGTCAGAACATTTATCACCGTGGGTATGTGCAGGTCTCTTTGTATTATGTTATTCCTGACTAACGGAGGATTGCCGACCATTGACCTCATGATAATGTTCAATTTGCTCTAAATAGATTTTATATGGGAGTCTGCAGCAATGCCCCAAATAGCAACTCCGTACGACCAGATTGGCATGATCCAGGTTTTGAACAATAGGACCTTCGTCTTTAGGGGGAGCTTGGAAGACGCCTTAATCAGCCAATTTAGCTTCGTTGCTCTTAAATGAAGAGAGCGCCTAAGAACTTTAACATGCGGGAGGAAAGTAAGGCTCTTATCCAAAGTCAGGCCAAGGTACTTGTGCCAGGGTTTTAACGGGAGACAGGTGCCATGAATTCTGACCGGGGGGCTAATCCTGAGTTTCCTTGTGAAATTGACTTGCGTGGACTTCTCAGCAGACAACTTAATATTCCAATCCCTGGTCCACACAAGGAAAATTTTAAGGTATTTTTGCGCCATCATTGAGCAACCCATGTGCGAATGCGACTTGTACAATATGGCCGTATCGTCAGCATACAACGCGATGAGGCCATTCGCATCATCCAATTGGGGAAGATCAGAGGTGAAAATATTAAACAGAGTCGGACTTAAAACACTGCCTTGAGGGACGCCTGCTTTGAATACAGTAGGATAGCCTGTGCAGGTCTTCAAAGTAAAGTATTTTCATTATAAATGGATTTAAATATATCGCTTGAAGTCGATTTTGCTGGTATCGAGTGTAGGTAGCTTGCGAAATTTTGGCAACATTGGATAGCGGCTATTGATTGTTTATGTTTGGAGCCACAGCAGACGAAAGGCAAATCAATCATACATGAGCAAACGCGTCTTTTCGTTCATTATATCGTCGGGCGGCGCAGCGACTGCGCTGCTACTGCGCTGCGACGCATCTGCATAAATTTGATTCCTGAATAACTTTTGAGTTCAATATCCGATCGTACTGAAATTTGTAGCACACATTGAGAGTAGGATACTTGCCATGTGTGCCAAATCTCAAGTCTCTAGCTATTAAACTGCTCGTGTTATCAGTTTTTTTGTGTTTTGGGCGAAGGGGGCGTGGCATCGCGATGAAATTTTCAGGACACATTAAGCTCAAGCTTTTTATCATGTGTGCCAAATCTCAAGTCTCTATCTTTAACATTGCGTATGTTATGGTGATTTTTCTAATTTTAAAACCAACGGGACATGATATCGAAAATTGAAAATAAACTTGATCTGCGTATGGTATTCAGGGACCTACATTCCAAATTTGAAGTCTCTAGCTCTTATAGTTGCTGAGATCCACGCGTTCATACAGACGGACGGACAGACGGACAGACAGACGGACACGTGTCAATCGACTCGGCTATTGATACTGATTCAGAATATATATACTTTATAGGGTCGGAGATGCTTCCTTCTGCCTGTTACATACA